>OU964967.1:1808132-1825632 GCA_918808275.2 Dolichovespula sylvestris
TATATATATATATATATATATTTCGTGAAGGATTGAACCTATTAAAAAATTTTTTTAACAGAATTATTTGGAAGAAATAAACACATTATACGGCGCCTAATTTATTATTGTAGGTCGAATAGTGGAGGAATCTTCCAAGTCCAATTAATTTTTTCAATTGGTATTATATATTTTATTTTTCACGATTTGATGGAATTTTTTGAAATGAAATCAGTGACGTGCCGTATAAAGTCACTTATTACTGTTTAGTGATATAAATTATATTATAAATTTTATAGTTCCTAAGAAGAATGATTTTGTCCTGCTGATTGACGTCTGTTATGCTATGTGTTATAAAAAAGGGCCGAACTTGTAACGAAATAAATTTCGTTTTCTTAAGTCGGTATTCGAAAAGCATAAAAAGAAATTAGTTCGTCTTTTATTTACAACAGTATTATATCATATTATAGTGTATTACATTATATCAAAATCTATATGATAAAAAATATATTTGTATACTTATTAAATAAAATGTATTAATAACAAAAATGCAAATAAAAATGTTTAACATAAAAATAAAACGTGTTTTCAATGAAACCCTACAAAAATTGTCTTAATATAAAATATTATCCTTTAAATTGAACATTCTGAGGAAAGCGGGAAATGTTCCCCGCAAATCCCGAAATGGGATGTGTGAAGAAGTAGGACGCAAGATCATGCCACCTCCAGGTAAGTTTTTCTTTCTTGTTCAAAAATTCAAATTCCGAAGAACGCGGAATTTTCCCGCAAATCTAGATTTGTATCAGGATTACATTAAGTGTGAAGAGGTGGCTCGAAAGACCATGGCTCCTCAAGGTAAATTATTCTTTCCAGATAAAAAATTCAAATTTTAGACGAAGTGGGAAAATTTCCCGTAAATCGAATTTTTATCAGGATCACATGATGTGTGAAGAGATGGCATACAAATCATACAACTCATGGTAAGTTATATTCTTTTGTTTAATATTTTAAATTTTTGGCCAATCAGAAATTTTTGCGGCAAATTAAACTTCGCGAATTTGTTATCTTTTTGAAAATTTTAAATGTTTTCTGGTTACTTACTTTTGCATTACATAATTATTATATAAAGTGCAATTTGGTATATTGGGAATAATTGGCTTAATAATAGTTGGATTTAAAAAAGAACACATTGAATTTTTATTCGCTATAAACATTTATTTTCATTTTAAATATTTATATATACAATATATATTACATTTGTTAATTATACGTATATTCGCTTAATTGTAATATTATTGGATTAATAAAGGACAACGGTTTTTATTATTAATGTTGTACAATTTTTTTATTTATGACTGGTATCAATACATCGTTATATATTTAATTTCTGTATGCGCAAATCTCCGATCTTCTACGATGCATATCCTTATATTCAACTATAACACAGGTTTATTCCAAAAACTCCGGTTTATCATTCTTTATCTTTTTTTCCTTTTGCGTAACTTCAATGTCTTCTTGTGTATTTTCCTTGTCATCGATGGTTGCCAAATCTTTTTCAAACATCTGGAATTTCTTTGATTACGTTGAGATGCATCTGGCCAACTGAAAAAAAAAATAATTAAATTATGTTTTATCTTTCATATTTGTTTAATTTATTTTTACAGTATTTAAAAAGAAGAATCACAGACTTACTCTACTTCCTCAATTCTTTCCTCATAAAATTCTCGTACTGATAAAACTGGAAGACTTGATTATCATGTTCCATAAATTTTCGTTTCCAGCTTGTCTCGAGTAATAATAATTTGTTGAAGTTTATTATCAGATGATAATTAGATTTTTGCGAAGAATGAGATGTCATTGTCTTGGGAATGGTCGATTTTTCACGTATATTCAAAAATAGATTTCTTTTTTGTAGAAAACGCTTGATTGTAAAACGATGTCTACAGATTAATATAACTCGACAATAGAAAGAATAAAATCTAGCCGATTTTCGGAAAGCGTGTAAGAAAAAGATTGTGTTCGTAGGTACGTAAAAACAGAAATACTGATATACATATAAAAGGTGTTTCGTTTATAGACGACACAAGGCCGAACTTCTTACGGAATAAACTTCGTTTACTTTTAAGTCGGTAATTTGAGAAGTACAAAAGGAGATAAAAAGTTTGGCTTTTGTTCACAGCATGCAAATTAATATCGGGCAACCAACGATACAAGTTTATACTCCTTAAGAACTCACTAATTTATAATATAATTTAGAACATTTTATAATAATAAATGACCCTATATATGGCAGGTCGTTGAATTACGTGTATACTTCATATCGAACTAATCTATAAAAAAGTTTTCTAAATAGATTTAGTACCTCACGAGATATTCAAAATTTCAAAATAAACAGGACACCCTGTTTATATCCATAGATATTCGAGCAGGAAATATCTCGCAACTCGTTGAAGCTACAAGAAAGTTTATAAAGATAAATTTGCACGGCACTAATTCAGTTACGAACTGCATGTAAATAAATTTTCGTTTCTTCTTTTTTATTCGTGACCTTTTCGAGTTATGAACGTTGTTGTTTATCTTTTTTTTTTTTTTTTAATAGATATCTATAATTTTTTTTTATTGCATATTCATATAACATTTACCATTTGCAATCAATATCATATGTAATGAAAAAATTTGCTACTATACATCTTTAACGAGCTAATCGGCATCCTTAATGACTGACTAACAGATTCATACTGTACTGTAATTCATACACAATGCTATACAAATACAATACATAATTAACAAATGAAGCACTGGTATATTTTGACCAGTTAAAGGTCAATATATTATCCAATCTAACGATAGTTTTTCAAATTGTGGTATGAAAAGGCAACTATTTTAATATTTGAAATGTCGATTATCTCGTAAATGAGACATAGTAACAATTTATTTGTACATACATATATATATATAATTATTATGAATAATAATATTATTAATAATAATTATTATAAAGATATTCTAATAATTTGTAATAAATTTATTAATTATAATAAAATTATTAATTCATAATTAGATATAATTTATTTATCATAATAAATTTATCGATTTATAATAATATTTATAATACATATAATAAATAATAAATATGTCGTAATTATATTGTAAATAAATAATTTTACACACACACACACACACACATATATATATATATATATATATATATATATAAACAAGTATATATGTACGTATATAAAAGAAAAATAGAAATAATTTTCGTTCTATCTTGAAATTAACTTCGACGACAAGCAGATCCCCTACTCGAAGTGAATTGCTATCTCTATTACTCTCTCTCTCTCTCTCCCCTCCCTATCTCTCTCTCTCTCTCTCTCTCTCTCTCTCTCTCTCTCTCTCTCTCTCTCTCTTTTCCTCTGTTACAAGTAAGCGAAGCTCAATCCCTCCCTCGTATATCGAAAATTAAGATCATCGATAATATTCGCGCGTTTGTGATTCTCTCGCTTACATTTTCTTCTTTTCACCATCCACATCACCCTCCCCCTCTCACCCCAGCCCTCTTTAACCACTTCTTCAACATATCCCAGCTCGAACGCTTCGCAAAACTTTCCAGGAATTTCGTCTTTTGGTCCGTACGATGTACTTATACATTCTCAGAACGAGGGTAAAATTTCTATGGATGAAGGAGAGCTTAAAAAGAGAAGAATGAAAGAATTAGAATGAAAATGTGTGTAAATGTGTACGTATGTATATATATGTGTATGTGAGAGAGAGAGAGAGAGAGAGAGAGAGAGAGAGAGAGAGAGAGAGAGAGAGAGACATAGTGATCCATCATAACGATGAAAATTCTTTACGATTAAGGTCACCTCTATTATGTTCCATAATTATAATATTAATCATGATATAAATTGTAATACGTTATATACGATATTATATTACGCTACAATATTAATTTTACGGGCGGTAATAATACGATAAATCATTGTACCGTTATACGACAAACAATTATATAACCACTGGAAAATGCCAGAAACAGAGATACGACCATTATGATCGATTTGCATAAAACATTCAAACCACTTTGCTCCTACCACAAACCCGACCCCCCACTCTCCCCCTCCCTCCCACCCCCTTTCTCCTCTTCACTCTTAATGAACCAAACGTAAATGTACAAAATGAATCTCTAGAGCACACGGATTGGGAAATAAAGTGAAATGAAATAAAATATTAAAAAAGAAATAAATGAAAGATAGAAAGAAAACAAAAGAAAAATAGAAGAAAGAAAATAAATGGAAAAAGGAGAAAGAAAGGAAGAGAAAAAAAGGACAGAAACAAGAGGAATAGGAAAAGAAAAAAGGAAAGGAGGACGAAAGAAAAGAGAAAGCATGTAGTAGTTATAGTGGTACGTACGTAGGGGTTGGTTTGGAGGGGTACCGCTAATATCCCGGGGGCGGTCGTGAGAGTTGGTGCACCTGCGCGTATGACAGTTACGCTCCTGGCATAAAGGCGACATTTAGGTCGGCGGCTTTTACAAGAGTGAGCCACACGTCGAGAATAGAATGTAAAGGGGGGAGACTTAGTGGGGAGGGCGGGGAAGAGGTTGAAAGAGAGAGAGAGAGAGAGAGAGAGAGAGAGAGAGAGAGAGAGAGAGAGAGAGAGAGAGAGAGAGAGAGAGAGAGTAGATTCTCGCAAACCCTTCGAATGTCGTCTTTGTCCTAGTGTTATCAACTCTCCCTCTCTCACCTAGCTTCTCTATCGTACTATATCCGTACTATCGTACTCAACAGCGTTGGCCAACGTTACACGGTTATGCATTAGTCCGTACTATTATCAGACCGTTGCCTGCCACCGGCTACGAAATTCGGGCATACATAAGTGACGATAATTTGACGACCGTTCCCGTACACTACCGGAATAGAAACACATACTCTTCCTAATACTAGATCCGTATTACATAGATATACATACGTAAATACATACATACACACATACGTATATATATATAGGCATATATACTACATTGTGTGTGTGTGTGTGTGTGTGTGTATGTATATATATATTTCATTTTACGTATCATACCTATCGCGAAAATATCAACTCGAACGAACCTGCCAAGTAGCTGTAACGGCAGTAGCAACAGAAACAGCAGCAAAAGCAGTAGCAATGATAGCAGTTAATGGAAGAAACTGTATTCCTGTAACGTCAGGACTGTTACTTCCTCGTGGGAGAAGAGTGCCGTGTCTTTCGATTCTAACTCGTACCCTGTCGATACACTCGAGACCAATGGGGAAATAGCTATGAAGACGGTTCGATGTGTTTCGTGTTCGAAGAAGTTTCGATAATTCTTACAGATAGATGGATTGGTTCGATCCTTTATCTTCAAATGTCTGCCGATAACTTCTTAAAACGGAGATTATCGTAAGCTAGCTTATTCGGGGTTCCTCTTTTTTCGAAATAAACTAAAAATTTTATCGGAGAGTTAGAAATAATTTCGGTATCGAACGTTTTAGATATTAATTCCCAACGATTGCAAGGATATCGATGAAAAGTCTACTACTACACGTATCTACTTTTTTTTTCTTTTTTTTTTTTCTCTCAAATTTTCTAATCATCACGTTAGAAGCAGCGAACCGGTTGGAAGATCAGGAAGAGAATATGAGAGCATTCTGTTTCTGACATAGAGCTCGGATAAAGTCTGCTAGAATTGTATATGTTTATGTATATATGTATATATGTATATAGGTATATATGTATATATGTATATATGTATATATGTATATATGTATACATGTATATATGTATATATGTATATATGTATATATGTATACATGTATACATGTATACATGTATATATACATATTCAAAGAGATATGCGAACTCAGAGCTGTTAATTCAAGCAGGTTTCGTCTGCTCTAGAAGGGTTGCCCGTAACAAGTTTCAACGTGATGCCTTCGCGGGTTTAAGCTATGCTCCAGGATGGATAAAGTCGGTCGAAAGTGTGTTCTACGTCGAACGAGATAATCGACGTTCAACCGATCCTGTCAGCTTAAGTGACAATAACAAACAAGAATCTACAGACGTAATCACATACGTACGTGTATACTTTTGTATGTTGTATCATACGAATTATAAGAGGAAAGAAAAAAAAGGAAAAGAAAAGAAAAGAAGAAAAAAAAAAGAAAATAACTGAAGAATATCGTGAAACATTTGGTTCTATATATATGTACATATATATATATATGAGCCGTTCATAAGCCAAATCGATTAACTTCGCTTATTGAAATTTTTAGAAATTTAAGTGTCAAAGCACTCGATGCAAAGTCCTCACTTTTTATATTGATAATAAATTTCCCTAATTTCCGTTATTTAATAACATTAATTGACAAAATGTTTTTTCTTTTGGCCATCGAATAAAAAATAATTAATTTCAGTAATAATGATTATTCTAAGACTATTCTATCTAATTTACTTTATATGTCGTTAGATGAAAATTACGTTTGCATTTATACATTCCATAATGCTATTTAAATTTATATTTTGAAGAGAATTTTAAAAAGCAATTTATATATTATTTCATCACATTTCTCTACTCTTTGTTTTATGAAGTTAATCGATTTGGCAAGTGAGCGGCTCATATATATATATATATATATATATATATATATATATATATATATATATGTATGTATGTATGTATGTACATGTATATGTATATGTATATAACTATACGAGGTACGTACTTACTTAATTTCAAATATTTGAGACATTCCGCTTGAAAATGGCGTGACGTTAAAAGTAGTTCATGTAAACGATTATACACGCTCGAATGAACGTTTTAACGTACCTATACCGTTTTCTCCCTCACTCTTTACCCTCACCCAGCGCTCCCCGCGACTCCACCTAATTTTACCTACCTCCTTTTCAAAAGCTAAAGAGTAAAAGGCCTATCGAGAAGTTTCGAGATTCTTCGTAATTTAACGAAGTACTTAGTTAACCAAGTCGGATTCCTTTTGTTCGCTCATGCGATGGTCTTTGTGCGGTACCAGAGATAAATACTTGGAGCATATCAATCCCAGAGGACTCTCTCTCTCTCTTTCTCTCTCTCTCTCTCTCTCTCTCTTTCTGTCTCTCACTCTCTCTCTCGTGTGCTCTTTCGCCCACTCAACCTCTCTCTTTCTCTCTCTCTTTGGGGGCGTTACAGACGACGGTTATCGATTAGGATAACGACCGAGGTGCCTAGCAAACTAGCTTGCTAGCTAGCTAGCCCGCTAGGCAGTTCAAGTGGCTATTTAGTTCGATGACTGCTCGGTTATCTGGTTCATACTCGCGCACATGACATTTATTTTTACATTGAGGACATATAATTATTAATATATTATAAATTATGATTATACCAATTAAATAGAAAAAATAATAATAATAAAATAGGAAAAAAAAAACAATTGTTTCACGAAAGTTTATTATAATTTATTGGTTTATTAGTGTCGAAGAGAACACTGTTTAAATTGTAAAGATCTAGGAATATTTCTTTCCCTTTTCTTTTTAGTTCAAATATTTTCAAGGAAATACATATTTTCCAACAAGAATAGGATATAGAGAGTGGCACACACACACAGAGAGTACAGGAAATTATTTGCAGAATGAATCGGATGAATAGCTTAACGACCTTATCTCAAATAAACGTCGTCAAGATATGGAAAAGTGAACTCCCAGATTGAAGATCTTTTTCTTGGTATTTTTTTCTTCTCGAGTTTCATTGTCAATCTAAACTCATAAAATTTTTCACGCAGCCTCGAGGCAGCACAGTGCAACAGAGAGCCCGACGAACCGATGTTTCTTGACATTTTCTTGTCTCATTAGCTAGGGTGCCTACTATGTATATCTAGATATTTCCGAATAATAATAACAACTTCTGACAAATCGTCAAGATTTGTTTCGCGGACTTGATTTTCTTTTTCATTTTATCAAAAAAAAAAAAAAAAAAAGAAGGAAATAAACCAACTGAGCTGAAAAATAATGACGATCCTTTTGCGAGTCCATTCACAAATAGCTTACATTCGCTCGTTATTTTAGAATACCGTCTCTATTTCTCTCTCTCTCTCTCTCTCCCTCTCTCTCTCTCTCTCTCTCTCTTTATTTTCCAGGACAGATTCGGAGTAAGAAAAAAATTAAACATGTCAAGTTGCTCGAACGTTTAATATTAAATTAATCAATCAGTCAAAACGACTGATTTCAATCTGTTTTTTTTTTTTTTTTTAAATATCTACTTACAAATTTTATACAATTTCTCAAGATATTATGACCTTTTCTGTTTCTTGAATAAAATCAATTTTATAAATTCTTTTGCTTTCCTCTCGTTTTATTTTTTGTTGTCTTCCTTTGAGATACACTTGAAATATATTTCAATGTATCGGAACAATTATCGACAACTCTTTAGATTTAAATATTCTGTATTATTAAAAGAGCTATTCTTGTATATTTGTATATTTGTGTGTACGTCAATTTTATCTTGCAAACCACCATAAGGATTTTAACGGAATAAAGTTAAGTTGATTGTTCTCGAATATGAGAATATAATCTTGATGGGTCCCGAAATAGAGAAAATTTTTTTTTTAAATTAAATAAGTAGAAAAATTAATATAAAGAATTTTTTCATTTTACACACTGAAGGTGGCATGGCACGATGTACTTTAAAATACGATGTACGATATTCACCGAATTTCATATGAATTTCTTAGCAAGGTAGAAAATAATGACGATCATTTTGCGAGTTCTTTTACAAATAGCTTAAATTCCCTCATTATTTTACGGTGCTCTCTTTTTCTTTATTTTTCGGGGCAAATTTGGAGCAAGAATACGATCAAACGTCACTTTGCTTCGCGCTCGAACTTTTAATATTATATTAACCTATCAGTCATAATGATTAATTTTTAATGTTTTTATAAAAATATCTATTTGCACATTTTATCTCGCGTTTTTTCCACACATTATGACCTTTTCTGTGTATTTCTATGTATAATTAATTGTATAAATTCTTTCTTTTTCCTCTCTTTTTGTTTTCATTTTTATTTCTTTTATTTTTTAAGATACGTTCGAAATATATTTTAATATATCGGCATAATTGTCGGTAATTCTCTAGCATTAAATATCCTATGTTATCAATTATTAATAATTAAACAAGCAATTTTTGTATATTTATAATATTTGTCAATTTTATCTTGGAAACAGCCATTAAGATTTTGACGAAATGAAGGTGAGTCGATCGACTTCGAATGTGAGAATATGATTCTTTTAAATCTTGAATTTGAGAAAATTCATTTAGGAAATTAAATGATACAATATTCGTCGAATTTCATATGGATCTTGTTAGAGACGTAGAAAATAATGACGAACTTGCGAATCAATTTACAAGTAGCTCACATACGCTTATTGTTTTACGACATTCGTATTCGAATTTCCTACGGCTTTCGTATAACTGAAGTTATTAATGTAAAGGTTAAATATACACAAATGATTTTATCATTACAAACCATAAACTAGTTGGCGGTGGAAACCTTCACAACCTTGCGTGGTACAATATTCGCCCGAATATCATATGGCTTTCTTAGCACCGAAATATATAACGTCTATGGGGACTTTCAGCCATGAAGAAAACGGTGTGGCGTGTTTTCATGACAACATAGAGGCCGTATAGCTATAAGAAAGATTTTTTATGTTCTGGGGTACGTTCACCGGACGTACGATGCTCACGGTATGTAATGATAAAAATTATTTATTTTTAACCCTTACATTAATAACATCTTTATCGCTCTGACAGCCATATGAAGTTCTGGAAGACTAACATACATATATACATACATATATACATACATACATATATACCAACCGAAAAGCTATAGACCAAATTTTTTATGATCTCAGGTCCCTTCACCAAACATACGATGTTTACGGTACGTAACGACAAAATCATTTATTTTTAACCTTATCATTAATAACGTCTCTATCTCTAAGACAGCCATATTGAATAGCCACAGAAAGAAAATCGTTCATGCTCGATTTTCTTATGCTCCCGTAAGTTTTTCAGTTAAACGGTAATTATAGTTGTCGATTTTCTCAAGAAAAGAGAAAAAGAAAAATGATCGGATAATTATTATTTACTGATCGCTGTGTAAGGTTAGAGTCGACATTTGATCGGGTTAACAAAGTATCGAACTGTAAATTACTTAAAAGGTGATTCTAAAAAAAGAGAAAAAAATAAAAAAAAAATTAAATAGACAAGATGGCATATCGAGAGATAAAACAATAAAATGTCTTTTTCGCTTTTTCTCTCCTGAAGATTTCTGACTGCAATCTTCTGTACTTGAATGAGATTCTCGCGTGGATTTAAGGGGAAGAGAAAGATTGAGAAAAATGAAGAAAAAGAGAAAACAAAATTTCTAAAGACCGATTACATTGAATTTGAAATAGAACAAAAGGAAGAACACAAGAGAATGCATTGTTCTAGTAAATCGTGCTTGTATACTATATCTATTTATCTATTTATCTAGCTAGTAGCTTAGTTACTACGAGATCACTAGTTTTGGTGGATTTTGGGTTCGTTTTAGCTCGCTTCTATAATGGCGAATTCTATCACCTTTCTGGCATTTTACACGCGAACACCATCATAATCATCTCGCTACAGAGTCTTCAAAGCTTTAAACCCTACTCTGAATGGTACCCATCTCATTTCGTTTTACTACCGACGGGTTCAACAGTCATATTGGCATTTCGTTGTTTCTCCCTTGAAGCGATATCATGGTATGTGTCTGTGAGAATGAAAGATAGGAAGAAATGGAGGAAGATGTTAAAAAGAAAGAGGGGGAATAAAAAAAAAAGAAACAGAAATAAAGAAAAGAAATTAAAAAGAATTAGATCTTCACTTCTATTTCGAGAAAGAATTGAAGCTTAAGTGATTCATTATAGGGGAGTATCGTAAACGTTTAAATCTTTCATTTAAGAGATTATACGGCTTTATACAAATAATTTGATACCTAGGTATTGTCGTCGTAATAGAAGCAACTTTGAAATAGAAATAGAGATAGATAGATAGATAAATAGATAGATAGATAGATAGATAGACAGAGAGAGAGAGAGAGAGAGAGAGAGAGAGAGAGAGAGAGAGAGAGAGTGAGAGAGATAAAGACAGAGATAAAAAGTAAATAGATAGGTTCAAAGGTTGTTTAAAGCGGTGGCTATCCTTGTACGTAATCAAACCATTGCAGCCTTTGTTTGATGAAAGTCTATGGGATCTACGTACGCCTATTTCACGTATATGTAGATATACACACATATACCGGGTGAATAATTTAACATTTAAAGGATGAGGAGAATAAACTTGATTAATTTTGAATCAAACGAAATATCTGAGAATAAATATATTTCATTCGAGGGTGACGTTAATGATATTTTGATATTAAAAATTTTCATCTTAAGGCGATATATTATAAAATTAATGATGTACTTGCATCGACGTTTCTTTCGAAAGGATCATTGATATCTCTGTTTAATTCGATTTAAAAAAGTTTTAAAGAAATACGTGATAGAAAAGTTTTCTAAAACGCGATTAAACGTCGCGAATGAGAAAGATATTTAAATCTGTTTCTATCACGAAATTTATATCGAAGATATTTCCCCGCAAGATATTAATTTTCAATTTATTTCTCTATGGACACCCGGTATATAAGTATAATATATTGCACGAGCACGTACATAGTAGACGGCGATTTTGGCATTTCGAGGCACGAATGCCAGGAAGCGTTATCGACTTCGTGCTCTCGCCGACACTCAAAGGGTTAAATACTTTTCAATTACACGCAACTAGTCTCCGTTGAAACCCTTTGAGTGGCAGGCCATTATGTGTACTAGCTATGGCAAAATTGCCGGAGGGTTTTTCACCGCTTTATTGAGGCCGAGCGGCCGAGACAAATTTGCAAACGCGCGAACTTCGGAAACAAAATTGAAAGCAAAGTTTCCAACGTCCGTTCCGTCGTCCCTCTAGGATTTCGAGAATTTCGGGATAACATTTCTCATGTAATGCTTGATAACGTCTAACGTTTCACTATATTCGAACGAAAAATATAATCCTAACAATTATACAGGATGGTCACCGAAAGACATGTGTTTGTTAAAGTTATTTCTTTTTCTTTTATATTATTCAGTCTTCAGTGGCCACCCTGTATTTATTGAGTACGCATAATGAGTACGGTGTTGTTAAAAAGAAAAAGAAGAAGAAGAATAAGAGGAAGGAAAAAGGACTGAAAAAGTAAAAAAGGAAAAAGAAGAAGAAGAAGAAAAAGAGACAGAAAGGAGAATGTTACAACAACGAAAGATTTAGGATCCATTTGCGCCTCGATCATTTTTGCTCGATCGTAAAATGCAACTAAAAATGTTATTTCTTATCGCGGATTTGTTTTTCTCTTCCCTTTCCCCTTCTTTCTCTCTCTTCTTTCCTATCCTTTTACGACGGTACCAGGATGCGTCGATGTTTGCCTCACCAGCAGGATTCGTTTTTCCTGCTCAAAAGATAACCAACCACTTTCCTTGTTCCTCATGTAGAGGTATCTTTAACTTAGCAACATTCTCCGAAGTCTTTAACGCCCGCATCCTTGCGTTCCAGCTTGACCGGAACAGACGGTTCGTTCCTTCCTTATCCACCACTCCTTCTCACTCGCCACCCTCACCTTCACCCTCATCCTCGCAATGTTTCGTACATTCTTCCTCGCTAAGGTTTTATCGGAAAGTCGAAAACGAAAAGTTTGAGCAACGAAACTAAATACTTCACCCCGACCGTCCATTGTGTTTCCTATGCGATCGCCAACGAAATTATCTGTTTTTTCCTTTCTTTTTTTTTATTATCTTTTATCTTTTCTCCTTTTCTTTCTTTTTTTTCATTTTCATTTCATTTTAAAATTCGTCAGAGTATTTATATTTTCAGTTTTCTTCTTCTCTTCTTCATCATCATTATCATCATCATCATCATCATCATCATCATCATCATCATCATCATCATCATCATCATCATCATCATCATCATCATTATTATTATTATTATTATTATTATTATTATTATTATCATCATCATCATCATTATTGTTTCTTTCTTTCTGGTTAATTAAAAAAAATTATTTCTAACGAAAGTTGTAAGAACTTGCAATGATTTCGATTGAAGCAACGACGAAGGAGCGTGGTAAAGAAAAAAAAAACAAGAAGAGAAAAGAAAAGCAAAAAAGAAAAGGGAAAAGGAACATATCGCCCTTGCACGATTTGTAAGATCATCTTATTTTTACGCTCTATTAGCGAAGATTATCAAGTAATCGATTCTTTAATCCAAACTAGATCGAACACTCCTTCTGTCGTTACCGAATTGACGTTACGATTCGACTTTTCTCTTTAAACGAGATGATTCGATTTTATCGGCCACGTCGTATGTACGCGATCACCTAGGGAGTTATATTTCCAATTCTCTCCTATTGAATCGAGCATTCTCTACGGTCGTATCTTTTACCGGATTAACGAACACCGATCGTCCACGAGAAACTTCGACTCTCCGATTACTTTAAACAAAGACGATACTTCCTTTCCATCTACCTTCCATTCTTTTTCCTTTCTATTATTTTTTTTCTTTTTACTTCTTTATATAATAAACTCTCCGTCTACCTCCAGAACGTATCTACCTATTAAATTCTTTGCAATAGTCGGAGCGATTAAATCGTTAAAAAATATCGAATTAAAATCTAGACCGTTGTAATATCTTTTTCTTTTTTCTTATTTCTTTTTTTTTTGTTCTTTTTTTCTTTTTTCTTTATCTACAGCTGCAGCATAAATTATTATCGGACATTCTGATGATAGAGTTAGTTGGAATAATTCTAATGTCTGTCGTTTAGAAGTTCACCACGATTCTATGCGGATATGTAGATAGATAGATAGATAGATAGATAGAGAGAGAGAGAGAGAGAGAGAGAGAGAGAGAGAGCGTGTGTGTGAGAGAGAGAGAGAAAGAGAGAGCGTGTGTTTGTGTGTGTGAAAGAGAGAGGAGAGAGAGAGAGTATGATAGGAGCTGTAGAAAATGGCTTATTCAATAACTGTAATTCCATGCAAAATTACTCGCATCTGGCGAGCTGGATTTACCTGCCGCCGCGCATAATTACATCCGCCCGACCCCGTTAGTTTCGGTAATCATTTCGGCCGGATTTAAGTTATTAATTGCCTACTTGCCATAGCGGACGCCTACATTGTAACTATACGTTTCAACTTATACAGACGTATGCATCATTGTGTATAAATACGTTGTGTGTATGTGTGAGTGACTGAGTGAGTGAGTGAGTGACTGTGTGTGTGTGTGTGTGTGTGTGTGTGTGTGTGTGTACACGTACGTACGCGTTCTATACACGTTACAGCTCTACTTTATTACCATTTGATTTATACCCTTCGAAAAGCGTGAAACAATGGCGCGTGTATGTGTTATTCGAAAGAGATCGTCTCGACGTTTATAATGTGACTTTACGATCTCCTATCGTTCGCGGTAGTGAAAACTCGTAAAAGGATTTTTAATGGGGACTATATGATGATGAGACATTCGATACTATGATAATAAAATAAAACAAAATAAAATTAAAAATAAAGAAACACAAGAAGAAACAAACAAACGAACGAACGAAAAAAAGATTAAAAGGGGAAAGAAAGCATGAAAGAATTGACAAGTATTGGAAATCAATACTTTTCTATATACAAAAAAAGAAGAAATAAAATAAAATTACGCTGGTGCTACGCGTTTTTTCCATACAACATTTCGAAGCCACTTCGTTGAAAAGCAAGAGGTATATGTCTAAAAAAAAAAAAAAGAAAAAAACAAAAGAGAACATAAGAAAAGAAAGAAAAAACGATGTGATCACTACAAAAATAATCGCAAATCGATAAGCAAGTTATACAAGTGTTTTGAATTTTTCAAGGCACGAAAATAACGGCGATATTCTCCCGATGGTTATGACATTTTTCTAGCGAGGGATTTAAATAGGGTGGGGGAGAAGTAGGGAAATAAGGTTATCGTGTTAATGGAAATAACAGTTTTTGATAGACCGAGATAAGAATAATCCACGTAAAGCATCGATTTTTAAAGCAACACGACTGACAATAGAAGAAGAATACGATGTGTTAGATGTGAAATGTGTAAATAGATATAGATATACGTACATACATACATACGTACATACGTACGTTCAGTTCGCCAAGCGTCGACGATTATAAAAAAGAAGAATGGTGGATAATGACGCGTCCGATCGGTGCTCGTCGCGTACAGGAATCAATGCAGAGTAACGCATAGTCACAACAACAACAACGACCAACGACGATGACAACGACGAAAACAACGATAACAACAACAATGTAAATTAAAAATTGATAGAAAGGGTAGAGATGACATGCGTTTAGAAAAAAAGGAAAAAAAACAAGCGAATATAAATATAAAACCACGAGAGAAAATATCACTTAATCGATTTCGTTCGTGATTCATAGTTTTACTAGCACGATGTAATGACTTCGAAAAAAGAGACATAACAAACAAAAAATAAATAAATAAAATGAAAAGAAACTTGAATTTGTTGCGCGCCATTTTGTTGCCTACCATCATTTTATCTTCTTTCTTTTACGAAGAGAACGAACGAAATTATGAATATTTTTTACTCTTACGCGTTTATTTTTAATTTTTTTGTATTCTCTCTCTCTCTCTCTCTCTTTCTCCCTCTCTCTAACTCTCTCTCTCTCTCTTTCTCTCTTTCTCTCTCTCTCTCTCTCTCTCTCTCTCTCTCTCTCTCTCTCTCTCTCTTTTCGGATTCTCATTCGACGCTCTATCGAATCCATTTTTATCATTTGTCGTTGACAAAGGTAGATATCGTTGTGGGTATGAATATATGTAAATAACGATTGGAGATATTGATTAATTTCCTGCAAAACGAATTCGCGGTATGAAAAAACGATAACGATAACGATAACCCAACGAAAAATCGAGACGTCGTTATAATGTTATCAACGACATATTCGTTGACGTTTCATTAAACGAACCAAGTTCTCCATTTTTTTTCTCTTTTTAATTTTTCGATCCGAAGTAGTCAGAGTCAAGTATATCTCGCACTTCGGAAATGATATCGGTATGTATGTGTATCTAATAATAAAGTTTGTAACGTTCTAAATTTTATTGTCATTTTCTCTAATCTGGCCATTTAAGTATTTATCATTGACATACGACGTATATGAATACTTGATATTATGACGGTCTATATAGCTTTAAATAACAACAATCGACACTTTCACCGACTTTTTAACGTAGGCTATTGTAAATGCTTCATATCAAAACTGACAAATACCGGAAAACCGTATGCACCTACTACGTCTTTGGAAAAAAAAAAGAAAAAAAATACGATTCGTTTAAAAAGAATTAAACGTTCGAAATCATTGAAAGCCATTCGTAGAATTAAAACAAGAGCGATACCTATCATTCTTTCGCTTCCTGTAGGGGCAAACCGGAATGTCGTGAGGGGTAAAAGATATAAATGGCGTAGAAAAAAAAACGACGAAAAAGAAACAAAAACAAAAAAAAGTTACGATACCTACGCAACGATAACGTTTCCATTCGTAGTCCGTCGGCCAATCGGGGACTGATAGTTCCGAAAAAATAAAATCACGACGTGACTCTATCGCTATGTTTCATTTTTATGGCGAAAAAATAAACGATCTCTA
The DNA here is from genome assembly GCA_918808275.2 of Dolichovespula sylvestris. Classification (NCBI taxonomy): domain Eukaryota; kingdom Metazoa; phylum Arthropoda; class Insecta; order Hymenoptera; family Vespidae; genus Dolichovespula; species Dolichovespula sylvestris. Next base: position 1,824,882 of record OU964967.1, read on the forward strand.
TCTCTGTCTCTGTCTCTCTTTCACTGTCTGTGTCCCTGTCTCCGTTCTGTATGCTGTTTCTCTCTCTCTCTCTCTCTCTCTCTCTCTCTCTCTCTCTCTCTCTCTCTCTCTCTCACACTCACTCTCTCTCTCTCTCTCTCTCCCTTTTTTTTGATCAGAGTGATAAAAGTCTCCTCATATTTTCTACTATATTTCACGACTGAAATTCTAATTCACCATTTTCTCGCTAATTTCTCTGACATAAACGAGAAACTTCCGACGTTATATATATATATATATATATATATATATATATATATATATATATATATATATATACATATATATGATCCATCTTTATTCGAATTTTGGTGATACAATTAACGATATCGATCGACCATTGAAAATTAAATAAAGTGTAAATCAATCTGACGTATTATATTCGTAGGATCGAATTGGAATATTATCCGTTTGCAAATACAAACATGATATCGATTTCGATATTAGGTAAACACTATTATTTACATGTACGAATCGATCGGATTGGAAAATATCGACTTCATCCTAATATAATGTTACTTATGTATCATCTTTTTCCAATGTGTTATTTTTCCTTTTTTTCTTTATTGTTTTTTAATCGAATCGTTCGACAGCTCGAAGTAAGTACTTACTTACTTACATACTTACATACTTATTTCTTCGTGTTCGTTGAAAATGGTTAAGAAAAGTAAAGTAGGCAAGCTTGCTCTTTCGAGACAAATGACTTCATTCG
>OU964967.1:1828132-1830632 GCA_918808275.2 Dolichovespula sylvestris
TCTCTTTCTCTCTTTCTCTCTCTCTCTCTCTCTCTCTCTTTCTCTCTTTCTCTCTCTCTTTCTCTCTCTCATACAATCTATCTATCTATCAATCTATATCGATATCTATATATATATCTATTTAATAAAATTGTTTAAAGTAATTATAAAACGTAAAATTGAACTGTTAAAAAGTTAATGTCAATAGAATTAAGTATGTATCTACATAAACCGAAGGTGTATTCCATAATGGGTATCGGCTTTCAATTAAACGTTCGACGATCGAACTTTGATTAACCTCCTAGCATGATTATATCGATTAACTCTGTTTAATATCCAAGTTTCCAAATACGTTATATCTCGTTATAATGCTCTATGCTGTGATATATATATATATATATATATATATATATATATATATGATGTGTGTATGTGTGTGTGTGTGTGTGCGCGTGGGCGTTTGTGTGTGCCTACATTGGAATATATGCAATCGATAAAGAAATATGACGAATTGATAACGACGAATCAGGAACGAATTAGATTGACATTTTCATGAGAAGTCGAGAAATATCTAATTATGTTTGACACGTCGGCGAACTCTCTCTCTCTCTCTCTCTCTCTCTCTCTCCCTCTCTCTCTCTCTCTTTCTCTTCTTCTATCGTAATTACCATTAAAAGTAGATATCTATTTCGAGTCCGTAGAGTTTAGTGAACTCACTCGACTGATAAAGGATTCGTCTCCTCGTTATATGACTAATTTTACCTCTCTTTTCTCTCTCTCTCTCTCTCTCTCTCTCTCTCTCTCTCTTTCTCTATTTCTTCCTCTCTGTTTCTTTCTTTCTGTCTCTGTCTTCCTCTCTCTATCTCTCTCTCTCTCTCTCTCTCTCTCTCTCTCTCTCTCTCTCTCTCTCTCTCTCTCTCTCTCTCTCTCTATCCCTATCTCTCTTCATACACTCTTTCCCTCTTTTAATTCCATATTTTTCTTCTAATTTCATACTATATTTACCTCGTACAGAAAAGGAGAGAGAAAAAGGGAGAGAGAGAGTGAAAGGAAACGTCATATCGTAACGTGCGACGTGATTCTCGATGTTCTCGTGATTCTCTAATGAAAATTGACGATGAGATATGTGTATAATATAGATTTTTATTCCTTCGATGTATTTCAACTTGAAAATTTATATTTAACGGAATAAGAGAATAAGAGAGAGGAAGAGAGAGAGAGAGAGAGAGAGAGAGAGAGAGAGAGAGAGAGAGAGACAGAGAAACAGAGAAAAAAAAGAGATGAAATGGATTGCACAAATATTCAGATGCTTTTAAAAATTGAAAAGCTTTCTCTTTCACTCTCTCTCTCTCTCTCTCTCTCTCTCTCTCTTTCCTCCTCCTTCTTTCTCTCTCTCTCTCTCTCTCTCCATCCTTCTTTCTCTCTCTCTCTCTCTCTCTCTCTCTCTCTCTCTCTCTCTCTCTCTCTCTCTCTCTCTCTCTTTCATCGTTAATTAATTTAACCGTATTTAACTGAAAAATCTCGATGGTTCTTAGTTCGATACACAAACGAAAAAAATAAAACAAACGAAAAGGTAGATGATGAATTGATTTAATTTCGCAAGATGGTTCTACGAAGAAAAAAATTAATTATACGGAGTATATCATTGATAAACGTCGTTAAAAATCATTGGAGAGAGTTATGCGAGATCGTTTATCAAATTTTTTCTAGGATTAAGTTTATATGATAATAACGGAAACGTAACGTTAGTAGTTCTGCGCGGTCGAAAAGAACTGAACTTCGAATAAAACAATCGTTGATTTAATCCATCTTTCATTCCCACTTCATTCGAATCTCCTCTCGCTATTCTGAAGCATCCCTTCTTCGTTTCTACGTACATCTCTTTCTAGAGATTGCGTTAAAATACCACTCGCGACCTCATTTCCGCCGGTAATTGTAATAATTTCGTGCTGTCCGATACGTCCGTTAACAAAACATCCCTGAGGATATAACATTGTCCTGGGGTATCGCGATTATATATATATATATATATATATATATATATATATATATATATACATACACATATTGTGTTTGTACGTGTGTGTATGTATATATACATCTCCATTTCCTTCTCTCTCATATGCATAAACAAATACGTTGCTTGCGCGCGCATTTGTGTGTGTGTGTGTGTGTGTAATATATGTATGTATGTGTATATATATATATATGTTTCGAGCATAAGCCAAACCTCCGCCGATCGTATTCGTGAACGAAATATATTATATAATGGACGTTTGACGTAAACGCAAATTTGAATAGTTCTCATTTTCGATGGATTTCGAAGAGAACACGAGAAATCGTGACGTAATATCCTTTAGAAAATGTAATCTTAACAATTCTTGTTACCGTCAATTTATCGCGGATTTTAAACAAACTATATATGCAAAACGTTTCAAAAAGGTGAATCAGTATCATACTTATATCACGCGTTATGTTAATCAGATCGAGTAGATGAAAAAAGTTTATATCAATTTATCAA
>OU964967.1:1835632-1853285 GCA_918808275.2 Dolichovespula sylvestris
GAAATCTTTCTGAAGGGGAGAAAAAAGAAGAAGGAAAAAAAACAATGAAGAGATATCACGTCCTTTCTTTCCTTCTCGCAAAAGATTGAGGACGTTTTTATCGAATCAGAAAGAATCGACTCGTCGAGATTTTCGATCCGGATGAATCGTCTCGTATGTATATTTTTCTCTGATTTTTCGAATCTTCGTACACGATGAATAGATAAAATTACGTGACCTCGTTTTCCCGTTGGAAACTCTCTCCCGCCGCCTGCACCCCACTCCTTCCCACCACCGACCTGTTCCTGTTCCTGCTCCCACCCTCGTCTCCCCTTCTTCCAACCGACTCAACCACCTCCCTTAACCCCCTTCTCTACTCTACCAGCTACCACCTCTACCAGTTTCAACCAACTGACTACACTCAAGGACCGACTGAGAAAATTCCGTGTATAATCGCGCTCTTTCTCTAACACTCTTCCCTATTTTTAGATAAACTTCATTTGCATAATAGCTAGCCATGAAAGACCGTAGGAGGCTCGCGCGAACGTGAGCTTCGAATGGCCGAAGGAGAAGGAGAACGGAACTGGCTGCTTTACAATTGAATACAGGAAAAAATAGAGAGAGAGAGAGAGAGAGAGAGAGAGAGAGAGAGAATGGAAAAAAAACGAGAAAGTGAAAAAGAGAAAGAGAGAGACAGAAAGAAAGAGAAAGAGAGAAAGAGAGAGACAGGAAGAAAGAGAGAAGGAGAGAGAGAATGAGAGAGAGAGAGAGAAAATGAGTAAAAGGAGAAAGAGAGAGAGAGAGAGAGAAAGAAAATGAGTAGAAGGAGAAAGATGGAAGTAACGAAACGAGGTAAAGGACGTTGATGATATTGGTACTATTTCCATTACCGACGCTATTCAAAAGTATTTTACTCTCCACCCACCCAACCCTCTCCGTTCGCCCATTCTTCCCACCTTCGCTAGATTTTGTGATACGTCGTGATTCAAGAAACTAGGACGAGCGTGTACTTCTTTTCTTCGAGGCGTTTGATTCCCATTGTACCTACAAACGTGAATAGAGTTCGTTTTTTCGATTATTTGTTATTTCAGGTATACGATGATAATGATAACAATAATAATAATATTAAGAGGAAAAAGAAGAAGAAGAAGAAGAATACGTAATACATAATACGTTCTAATAATAGTTATATCTTTTTCAAATACAAATATTTTTATAATGACAATGAAGAACGAAAGTGTGTTGGAATTGCATAAAAATTGACGATAGTCAATCACATATATGATCTATGATCATTATCGTTGTCTCGTAAGTACCTTATTTCTGAACTTCTTAAATTAAGAAGATGGAAATATATATATATACTCTCTTTTTTCTTCTTTTTCTCTTCTTTCTCTTTATATATATATATATATATATATATATATATATATATATATATATATATAAAGAGAAAAAAAGGGAGAGAAAAGAGAAAAGTGCTTCGTATCGTTTGATATAACGAGATATCACAAAACAACATACCAGATGATTCGGAAGGAAATCGAATGAACAGCTTTTTTATCTATTGCTCGATTATACGTCACGTAATAGAGAAAGATTCTTATCTGTAAGTATACAGGCTCATTCAAAATCGATACTTTCGTATATTAAAATGAGTAACGTACTCGGAAAAATTAAGAGAAACGAATATGTTAAATTCTTTTTCTTTTTAATAATAAAGGAAAAAACGAACAGATATAGCATCTATAACTATTACTTGTCTTATTTTCAATAATTTATTTTTAAGGAATTATTATTATTTTTCTTCTTTCTTTTTTTAATATATATATATATATGTATATATATGTATGTATGTATGTATATATGTATGTATTTATGTATAATAAATCTATTCTTTTCGTTATAATGAATTTGTTAAACATTATCGACGTACGTATTGAACTTTCATATGAAAAAAGTAATACGACATTTTCATTGTATATATCAATACTGATATATTTTCATCGATATTTATTTGCACGTTCGTATCGTCAATTTTGGAAAACCCTGTATATATACGTGAAATCGAATCCTGTTCTGGAATGGACAGATTCGACAAGAGAGAAACGTGAGATCGGACAATGAGAGAGATAGAGAGAAACTGGTATATATACACACACACACATACGCACACACATCATACACATATATATATATATAAAGAGAGAGAGAGGAGATCTTGTTCAGTGAGGAAGCTTACACACTTCCTCCTGTTCGAACTCTCGCGTGCACGCAAGCGCGCGAGCGCTGCGGTTCGCTTCAGGATTTGCGGCTAAACACGTGTTTCCGCGTATTCCCTTGTTGCGCATTTACCGCGAGCATTAACGCCCCGCGGGGTTAACTGACCCTTCTGTTACCTCTAAACCCCAACCCTCAAACCTCCGTCGAACCCCATCCTTCCTCTCGACACCCCCAGGCCCCTGCCCAGACACCCAAACGGTCGGTCGGTCTATTCTACCATAGCCAACCCTATCCCCATCGTTTTCTCTCACCGTGCAATTGGATAATTTATTTTCCAAGGGAAGACCGTTAAACTACCGATTAAACTCCAACTCCGAGTCCTAAGAGCTCTCTGTTAATTGAATGAAAAAAGGGGTCGAGGAGATCGCCCGATGGACCGTCGACAATCTGTTTTATCGGCCGAGATCAGATCTAACGAAATTTTACGGATGCCTTTTGGTAGCCTCGCTTTTACGTTAACGGACTAACGAATCGATTCTTGGCTAGCTGTTTGTTATCGTGGGAACGGAAACATGGAGAGGGTTCTCCGATAATGAAAACTGCGAGAGGGTTGATCAGGTTGATGATTGGAAAAAGTATGCCTCGGAGAATCGATAAAGTGGAAGGGGATGAGTAAACTTGAAAAAGGAAGATTGATCTTTGTCCTTTTCTTTTTTTCCTATCTTTTTTTGGTGGCTTTTTGTTTCTTTTTTTCAATGTTTACCGTTCCTAGATAGGTATATATTTTTTTTTTGGTATATTTTTGTTTTCCTTCAATTTTGCCTGTCTTTCTTAATCCTTTTTTTCTGTCCTAAGAATTATTTTCACTCATATTGATTTTCACGCGAAATAAATTATTCAAATATAGATAAACAAATATATCAATTTCGATTGCATAGTTAATTACAAAAAAATATGAATCCGAAAGAGAGAGAGAGAGAGAGAGAGGGAGAGAGAGAGAGAGAAAGAAAGAAAGAAAAAGAAAAAAAAGGAAAAAGAAGAAGAAAAAAAACAAACGATGAAAGACATTTAATAAATGTTAGTATCGATTTATGATAAATTCATTTGGCAGTAGAACAGAGTTTCGAGCGAACGAACGAACGTTTCGAAGTTCTAAGAAGAAGCCTGAAGACTTCGGTGATATGTTCTCAAGGAGAACACAATGAATGCTTTATTATTATATTAAAGTATCCACTTTAAACGGTTATACGGTGTAGCGAGCGTTAATAAAGGATAAGCAAACTTTTATGTAGTTTCCAACTTCAGTACTACGACTGCGGTAAGTATTATTCGAAAAGTTACATACACAGACACACATACATACATACTTATATAGGTGTGCGTGTGTGTGTGTGTATATATATATATATATATATATATATATATATATATATATATATATGTACAGAGAGAAAGAGAGAGAAAGAGAGAAGGAAAGAGGGAGAAACCCACGCATTCCGCCATTTTAGTAATGCGGAGGCGTTAGCGAAGCGATCTCTCAAAAATTTCTTCATCCAAAACTTCGTACATGGAGAATCGATTTCCGTTCTTGAGCTTTACAACGCGACGCGAACGATCGAAACGTTACTTTCCATTCGACTTGCTTGAAATAAAATGACATCGTAAGATATTCTTGCATCTCATTCTCTACAAAAAAGAAAGAAAGAGAAAAAGAGAGAAGGAGAGAGAGAGAGAGAGAGAGAGAGAGAGAGAGAAAATCTTATCCCCACGTTCATCCGAATCGATCCAGTAAAATTTTACGAACGTAATTCACAAAATAATTAAATGAAATAAAATAAATAACAACAAAAAAAAAATAAAAAAGAAAGGCAAAGAAAAAAGAAATGAAAGAAATACCTAGTCAAAATACCTACCAAGTAATTTACAGAAAGATCCGAGATACCAATATACTTCTTATTTGCCTCACCGAAGAGACCGTTTTATTTACTCCTGATGATTGATAAAACGTTCGCGAAAATCGAAGTGAACAAAGTAGAAACGTTAATGGCAAGCTTCGACCTTCGTTCCAGCTTAATTACTAACTTCGAAGAAACGCACTATTACGAATTTCATCCTCAAATTACTAAAATTCATTCCTTCTCTCTCTCTCTCTCCCTTTCTCTTCCTCCTTCCTTCTTCCGTCTATTTGTCTCTCTCACTCTCTTTCTCCCTCTCTCCCTCTCTCTCTCTCTCTCTCTTTTTCTCTATCTACTTCTCACTCTCTCTTTCTCTCTCTCTCTCTCTCTCCCTCTATCACGCCCTTTAAGCGAATGTTACAAAGATTCAACGAAGCGTATAAAAAACCTCGAAGGGTATTAATTAAATTATCAGAAACTTTCGAGGATCTCTAGGACGGTGGTCGGGAGGGGGAGGGGAGGAGAGGAAGGGGTGGTAACAGAAAGAAGGATGAAAATGGACAAGTATATATATATATATATATATATATATATATATATATATATATATATGAAGGAAAAAGAAAAAAGACGAGAGAGAGAGAAAAAGATAGATAGATAGAGAAAGAGAAAGAAAAAGAGAAAGAGAGATAGAGAAGTCTGTTCAGGGCTTACATATCCAGCGCGTTTTAATAGGGCGAGAGAACGTGGCCGTCGGCAGTAAGTAGTATAAGCTACCATTAGTCCGCCGCCTTGTTTTCTCCACTAGTAAAAACTTCTATTGAAACTACGATTTCCCCTACCACCGACATCACCACTACCATCACCACCATTACCACCACCACCACTACCATCACCACCCATACCCCTACCGTCCCTCTCCCCTCTCCCTAATGTGTTCACTTAAACATTTGCGTCTCCCGTAAACGCGAACATTTTATTTCCAGAGTGCGTTCTCTTCTTCTTCAACACCCTCTTCAACCCTCCCTCTCTCTCCCCCTTGCCCTTCTCTCTCGATCCCACTTCCCCCGTCGACCAACACCATCACGATCACCACCAACACTACCACCATCACCCATACATCCTCACTCCCCTTTACCGTCACTATTTTTTCGTCTCTTTCTCTCTGTCCATCTCTCTCTCTCTCTCTCTCTCTCTCTCTTTTTCTTTCTTTCTCTTTCTTTTTTCTGCGTAATATTCGCGACAAGAAATGCAGATTTCGAGAAAAACTTTCCCTGGTCGTTGCTCCACCATCCCATTGTTCTCCGTTTCGTTCAGCGAATGAGCGTCTAGATACCGACGAACACGTTTTTCCTTTTTTTCCTTTTCCTTTCTTTCATTTTTTTTTATTTTTTATTATCCCTTGGTATGCCGAGGTCGTGTTTAAAGTCATTTTTTGGTAATAATTATAGAAAACAAAGACACAACATTAGCAGCAATTAGTTAATTCGATTGAAGAACCATCGATTTTTTCTTCTTCTTTACTTTATGCTATTCGTAATCTTATTTGTTAGTATTATAATATTTCAATTTAGTATTATATCGTATTATTATTATTTATATCAAATACATACACACACACACACACACACACACACACACACACACACACACACACACACACACACACACACACACATATAACATTTATATTATTGATATTACATATATAGATTTACCTGTAAATCTGTTTAAGCATAGATTTTTTATAAACTGAGAAGAAAATATTTAAATTCTATCGAAATTAGTCCGAAAATGCTTAATTTCCGAGTTATGACACTTTCAAGTATGATTTTAGTGCACTCGAGTTATGCTCATTTCCTGGAATTATGATAAACTCGGTTGACATTTCCTTACAACGTAGGAATTTTCGAAATGTCCATTTCCTGCTTGAATACATTATTTCACCTCGTCGTCTCCGTTGAATTACTAAAACGTTCAAAAATATGCCTTATTTATGGTTGTGAATACGGTAATCCATTTTGTGAATGTTGAAAATAATTCATCAGAACAAAAGATTCAAGCAGAGATGGTTACATATTTGAACATAATTTAACTAGTGTCACGGATTTAATTCCGATAAATAAAATGAACACAATTGAAATGTACCAAGATCGTATTTGAATGTCTGCTAACTAATATTTCCCAAGAATCATGTTGATAGAGCCTGTGGAATTTGTTTTTCTTCACTCTATATATGAAAAATCCTTTGTTAAAAGTCTGCCGTGTAATTTCGTCTCACACTGTTTATATATATAGATTGTGTATATACTTGTGTGTGAGCATATATATATATATATATATATATATATATATATATATATGTATGTATGTATGTATGTATGTATGTATGTATGTATATATAGATCGTGTGTATGCCCCTGTGCGTGTGTGTGTATATTTTCCTTCGTCATTCAAATCGCATCGAATCGTGCAAAATGTACGAAGCCACTTGGAAAATTTGATTTAACAGAAAAACGTAAGGCAGATATCGTACGTTCTCTTCGCGAGGCTGAATCAGGAAAGGCATTTTATATAAGACACTGAGAAGAACGTTACGTGTTTCTTAGAAATCCTCGATACGAATAAAAGAACAGAGTTTTTCACAGATCTCTTATATCTCTTGCGAACATTTATATTTAGCACTTATAAATTTCTTTCTCCTTTTCCTTTCCCTTTTATCTCTTTTGTTTTTATCGACTTATAACAAATATTTTTCAAACGACATTTATCTACGATGTTTCGTATACATACATACGTACATATATATATATATCGTCGAACGAGCCGAAACAATCGGCTTAACGTAATAAGAATGAAAGCGTCGAAAACGTTTGGGAAAGAGAAAAAAATTGAAAAAGAGAGAGAAAGAGGAAGAGAGAAAGAGTGAGAGAGAGAGAGAGAGAGAGAGAGAGAAATTAGAAACGTAGAAAAAAAGAAGAGAAAAACAAAAAGGAAATATGACGCAACCTAAATACAAATTATAAGCGAAGCGTTTATTAACGCAAGAACGGAATCAACGATTTAACACAAACAAACATGTTTTCTTAAAAACGATCTCACTTTTTTACCAAGTGTCCCATCGTAATCTCCATTCTCATCTTCTTTTTTTCCTTTTTTTTCTTTCTTATTCTTTCTTTTTTTCTTTACGCCATGAGGATGAGGAATTAAAAGCTTATGGATGAAAATTCGTTGCTTCCGAGAAGGATCCACGACGTTTTAATCCAGCTCATTCGAAAAATCGATTCGTGAGTCTTAACTTCTCTCTATATCTATCTCTTTGCTTCTATCTCTCTTTATCTACCTCTCTCTCTCTCTCTCTCTCTCTCTCTCTCTCTCTCTCTCATATATACGTAATCGATGCTTGCCGAAAAATGTCATTGAACGTTCATGTTGAAAAAGGATGAAGCTGAATAGGAATTAAAAGGGGTTGAATAAGAGCGAGAGAGGGTTGAAACGAACGATCGAAGTGTAACACGAAGGGTGGCAGTACCCTACGCGATCGATCGATCCTTTCTCTCTCTCTCCCTCTCTCTCTTTCTCTCTTTCTCCCCCTTACACACTTCACTTCCGTTGGCTTCTCACGTTCAATCCGCTTGAAAACGTTTTCGCGCATCGGCGTCTCTCTCGCGTGTGACTTCGGCTCGTCGAGTCGCCCTCGCATCGCCATTTATTCGACCTAACTTTGGTGGAACTTTAAATTGTCGCCTTAATGAGTCGGTCGAAGTTACATTACTCTCGTCGTAAACTCGTGAGATTTGTTCCGCGATCTTCCCTCCCTTCCCTCATCCCTCCTCATCACCATCCCTACCACCCTCTATCTCTCTATCTCTATCTATCTCTCTATCTCTATCTCTATCTCGAAAATCCGATTCTTTTACCTTCCGAACAACGTTTTCCCTTCCTAGTTATTTGAAAGCGTAATTTAGAGAGCACGAAGGATCCATCGTAATTAAGTAGCGGATAGCTGTTTAAGATAATGTGTCAGATGGAAAGAGAAAGATAAAGAGAAAGAGAGAGAGAGAAAGAGAGAAAGAAAGAAAGAGAGAGAGAGAGAGAGAGAGAGATAGAGCAACTTACAAATCACCCTTTCCTTTTCTCTCTTTCTGTTTCTCTCTCTTACACGTAGAAACATATATTCATACATACATACATACACACCACTCTCCCCCTCCTTCTCCCTATCTCTCATTTTCCTCTTTCTCCAGGTCGATCGTAAAGTCGAAGAACGATATGGAGTTTGTGATCTATATGCATGTATATACACACATACGTACATGCATACACACACACGCACACAAAAACGTATATCTATAAAGAAGATGAAGATGTCCATTCGTCTGTACGTGTGTGTGTGTGTGTGTGCGTGTATATGTTTTGTTTGTATGTGTAACTGTAGAAGATCGCTCGGACTCGTAGTACGCTTCGATTCGCCGTGGCACTCGGGCACGTCCGAGAAACAAATTTCAAGTTTCGAATCTACTTCCCTCACCCTCCCTCTCCACCACCACCACCCACACTTTCTATCCCCCTTTTGCTCTCTTCTTTCCGTCGGAAAATTCGAAGTCCATGATAAAACGTCACGGCTCGTGATTAGAATGCCCCACGTTACGATGGATAAAGAAAAAGAAGAAAAGAGAACGTGAGAGTGAAAGAGGGAGAGAGAGAGAGAGAGAGAAAGAAGGATTGGAGGTTGGAAAGGGTTTGAACTTGTTACATACGTCTCGTAGCCGTTCGGATGCGGAATATCAAATTACGACATCCTGGATTACGACGTAAAAGGAGGATTTGCATCCGACGATTTCTCTTTCTTTTTTCTTTTAGTTTTTCTCTTTCCTTTTGCTCTTTTTTCTATCTTCCTATATCTCCACCTCCTCCTCCACTCTATCTCTCTCTCTCTCTCTCTCTCTCTCTCTCTTTCTCTCTTTCCTTCTTTCTTCTTATTTCAAATATTTTTATCTAAACGTTAATCAATCGTTTCATCGATATGTATATTTTATGTTATTTTTATTCATATCGAAGAACAACGTAGACATTCCAATACGAAGGTATAGAATCACAAATTCATCGAAATGGAAGGACAAAACAAAAAATAATAATAATAAAGGAAAAGGAGAAAAGGAACGAAAAGAAAAATGAATTGGTCAATGCTTTTTCGACTGGAAAGATTCGACCGAACGATTTTCCAAGTTTACATTTACCTCAATTCGGTACTAGCGGCTCGTAAATACACCATCGTAAATTATAGCTTTGAGTAACATCAGACTGCGGTAAATTTTACAAATTGAAGGCGTTTAAAACGTCGATGGAACCAGTCTAATTAGACAGTTGGACGATCGCACTCTGTCTCTCTCTCTCTCTCTCTCTCTCTCTCTCTCTCTCTCTCTCTCTCTTTCTCTCTCTCTCTCTCTCTCTCTCTCTCTTTCTCTCTCTCTCTCTCTCTCTCTCTCTCTCTTTGTGTGTATGCTTGCATGTTGGCAGAAAAATTTAGCCGAATTTACATCCTGATAAGTGGTAATCACCAACTACTGCGTTTGGAGAATTGAAGATAAAACATTATTTCGTGTCGTTACTTTTACGCGAACATACAAAAACCAATTGAAATGTTTTTATTAAATATCTCACAATCAGTTACTGAAATGGTTTAATCGAAATTTTTATATACGTATATTTTTCTTTTCTTTTTATTTATTTATTTTTTTTTTCATACACTATACTATCACGTATTATATTTATATTTAAAAAAAAAAATTTCTTTCGTACGTAGATATGTATGCGTAGTGTTTGTGTGTGCGTGTATCGCGATATTTCGAAATAATATTTTTTTATGCTGGTTATCTTACCAAAAAAAATAAAACAGAAAAAGGGAAAAAGGAAAAAGAAAATAAAGGAAAAAAAAGTAGGTACCATAGCAAAAGTTTGGGATCGTTTAACGAAGATAGAAAGGAACGATGCGCGAGGAGAAACAAAGAGAAATAAAAAAAAAAAAGGAATAAAGATGGAACGCAAAAGATCGTAATCGTACTTTTCAGCGCGACTCCCAACGGATCGTCGCTCATTTCCTTCAATGGGAGTTCGCTTTAAAAGGCGAAACTTCCCTTTTTTTTCATTGCGCACATTGGTGCTCTCTCTCTCTCTCTCTCTCTCTCTCTCTCTCTCTCTCTCTCTCTCTCTCTCTCTCTCTCTTTCTGTATCTTCTATCTCTTTCCGAGCGATCCGTTGATCCTTTGATTTTTCTTTTTGCATTTTTTTCTTTTACGAGCTAATAATTTATCAGTGAACGCGACAAAGAGAAAGAAGAAAGACACTTTACTACTTTGAAGTCAAAGTAACCGACTCCTCCTTTGCTTCTTTTGCGTTTTATTTATTTTTCTTTTTTTTTTAATTATTCTTTTATTTTTTATTTTTATTTATTTTTTTACCCTTTCTCACTCCATCCATGCACTCGGAAACGTATTGTCACGAAAAGCCGCGCGAGTTGTTTTTTCTTCTTTTCTGACTCGCCTAACAAATACATTCGCTTTCGTTGTTGTCTAACAATTTGAAGGTATACGTTTTACATTTAGCTACTCGATATAAAGAAAATACAATATATGTTTGTATGTATCTACGTATGTATGTATCTTAGAAAAATCTTGTGTGAAAGAAATCGTTTACTTTCGAGAAACAAGGCTTGCTTCTCAAGGTCATGTTTACACTTTTAAACAAATTTATTTGGGACGTTATCCCTTATACCATTCCAACAAAAAACAACCAAAAAAAAAGAAAGAGAGAGAGAGAAACTAAAGAAAAAGTAGACCGTTTCCTAACTGTACGCAATGAAATCAAAACTTTCGATCTATCAATTATCTCTTAATGATATGCAAAACAAAAAAATCAATAATTTTATTGATTAAAAATCAATAAATTATTTATCTTGGAATCGAGACAATAAAGAAAGAAAAGAAAAGAGAAAAAGAATAAATCTTCTCCTCCTTATTTGTTTCTCTTTATTAGATTTTACGACAGCTCTTTAAAAGTTCGAACGATACGATAAATTCATACAGTACGATAAACCCGAACGTCCACCCATCTCCCTCCTCCTATCCCTCTAGCACTCCACCTTATACTCGAGAATATAATTTGTTTGAAAATTTTATTTCGTTCGTTTGTTCAAGCATCGTCGTCGTCGTCGCCTCACCATTGCCGCTGTCGTCGTCTTGGACTTTTAAATAAAAATAAAAAAACGCGCAAAAATTACAGCCGTTTATTATAATGGCGGACTGGGACGTGGAAGTAAGTAGTACGTGGCCGATGTTCGCGGAGGCTTGTTCGAGTGCAACGGATTTACGGTGCGTTTCGAAATCTCGAAACTCCCTTCTCTCTCTCTCTCTCTCTCTCTCTCGTACACTTAACACTCGCGAGACCGTTGTTACCACGTCTATCCCCTGACTCTCTTTCTCACTCTTTCTCTCCTCTTTCTCTCCCCTCTCTCTCTCTCTCTCTCTCTATCTTTATTTCTTTCTTTCTTTCTCTGTTTCACTACCCTTCTCTCCACAACTACCAGCACCATTTCCTCCACCTCTTCGTTGGCATCTCCCCGGCACTTTCGAGCTCGAGGAAACTCGGCCGATTACATCGAGCTCTTTCCTTGGAGCCAATCCCGGCCTCGCCGGCAGCAACCACCCCGCATGCACCCTTCTTCTTCCTCCCTCTATTCACACGCACACACACACACAAACACAAATACACAGTTCACACAGAAAGAGAAAGACAGAGATAGAGATAGATAGATAGATAGATAGATAGATAGAGAGAGAGAGAGAGAGAGAGAGAGAGAGAGAGAGAGAGAATAGAGAAATAGATAAAGAATATGTGTGTGTGTGTGTGTGTGTGTGTATGTAAGAGAGAAACATACACAGGACTTCCACAAAGAAGAAAGTCGACGAAAGCAACTCTTGGCCTTGTGCAACGCAACCCGTCCATCCGTCCTATAGTATGTTTACTCGCGTGTTCTAACCCCGTCAGCATCGTGCCACGTCGGATTCGCCAAACAAATCGATCTTCGTCCACTTCCGTCCTGACGAAATGGTTTCAACCGGATTTTCTTTCCGAAAGAAGTAGTAACGTAGTAACCTACCCTACTCTATCCTATACTATCCTATCCCTATCCTATCCTATCCTTTCCTATTTTATCTTACCCAATCCTACCCTACCCAATTGAAGACGGATTTATCAAAGATATATCTTCGATCTCTTTTTTGCTTTTCTTTCCTTTTTTTTCGCACGTCATCCTTATGATATTAAAAAACGTCTGTACGTTTCCAGATTATCAACGAGATTTAGTATCACCGTGAGAAAATGTATCTGTCGTCGGACCTTTGAAGAATACTTTGATCTTGAGAGCCCATAACGTTTACGTATGCAAAGTAGATAAATTAGCCAGGTGTATGCTTAATAGGATAATTACGAATGGTAATAGTTAAAAGCTAGCTAGCTAGCTACCGGAGCTAGTCTGTGGGTAGATGTGAAAGGAGGAGGGGTAAAGGGATTGGGGGTACTACAGTAGACAGGCTGGATTAAATTAGATAATTAGATTAGGATAACGGCTCTTTGCACGTCAAGCTCTTTTGCAATTATTTCGTAAAAAATTCTCGTCCGGTGGTGGACGAAGACGTTGATATTGAACGGATATCATCTTCCCCTCTCATCGTTCCCTCCAACCATCCATCCATCCATCCATCCAACCAACCAACCAACCAACCAACCAACCATCCATCCATTCGTCCATCCATCCATCCGTCCATCTTCCTTCCATCTTCTTAATTCAATAAGTTCTATAGATAATAACGCGAGAGACGTGATAATCGAATATTCAGAAGCGTCGGACGTTAACTAATTTTGACGATCCTAATCACGCGTCCGTGAGTTCCGAAATGTAAATTCGGTATCCATTATCTCTATCTGAAATCAAGATATTTCATTGGTCAATCCTATAGAGGTTTAACCGAATTTTATCTTTTCCGGTCGAGGCGATAGAATCGTTCCGTTATGAATTCTATTATTATCGATTTTTACGACGTTGATATAAAGCTTATGGACTAACGAATTCGATCGATCGAGAACGTAAAATAAGTTTCGCGACGATGTGAAAATTAACGCTTGCCAAAAGCGTTTCTCCTCCCTCTCCTCCTTCTCTTCCTCTACCACCACTTCTTCCTCCTCCTCCTCCTGTCTCTCCCTCGGCTACCCCGCTTTTGTTCGTTTAACGATCGGAACGTTAACGCGTACGAGAACGAGTATTTGAACTTGTAAGACATCCTAACATCAACTTCGATCAACTAGTAACAAGTTTACTTACATGTCCAATGATCAGCCACGTTGAACACCTCGCTTATGTGTACCAACCACGTTCGCACCACCAATCAGGTATCAGGAGATTCTCCACAAATACAAATAACAGTCATAGAATAGTTCACCAAAGTAGTTAGCACTCGCTTGACAACCGGGTATGCAACTTTGTTGATCTTCCTGCTGGACAACGACGATAAGTCAAAAGCTTTTCTCACAGTTCTCACATTTGTTTATATTGAGTCCCACTGTACGTTATGATATGGAAACACTTATAAAAAAAAAACGAACAGATCACAACTAATGATAACGATATGTTCGTTTTTCTCACTTTTTAGTTATCGTCGTTTTATCTATCCTCGATATACTATTAAAACAATCCGACAATCATTCACAAAGCTATTCCCAATGATAAATATTTTTCGTTTCACTCTCAATTTCTGATTCTCTTTATTAAACACAATGAACGAAGTTCGCTTTAGTTTATTATTATTTATAAATATGTGATATGAAACCTGGAACTTAGGAAAAGATCGAAAGGAAGGAATAAGAAAGAAATAACGAGAGAGATAGATAGATAGATAGATAGATGAAGAGATAGATAGATAAATAGATAGATAGATATATAGAAAGATAAATAGATGAATAGATGGATAGATAGATAGATAGATAGATAGATAGATAGATAAATAGATAGATAGATAGATAGATAGATAGATAGATAGATAGATAGATAGATAGATAGGCAGGCAGGCAGGAAGGAAGGAAGGAAAGTTGGGGGAGAGAAGGAGGGTAGTCCAAAGCGAGGAGTCGGCTCGAAGAGGGGTGGAGCGAAAGGGGAAACGCTTTGGGGGTGGTTCAAGGGGTGCCTCGCGAGCTGGATGTTGAGATATATCTCGTGTACTCGCTGCTTTGATCCTTTGTCTATACTCCTATATTTAACTCTGTCTTATGTATATATTACTCTCTCTCTCTCTCTCTCTCTCTCTCTTCTTCTTCTTCTTCTTCTTCTTCTTCTTTTTGTTTCCTTTTACTTCTTTTTCCTCTTGTCCTTTCTATCTTTATCTCTCACTCTCTCTCTCTCTCTCTCTCTATCTCTTTCTCTCTTTCTCTCACTCTCTCTCTCTCTCTCTCTCTTTCTGTCACATAGATCTCCTTAAATCGAAAAGAAACGATTCGTAACGTCAACTCGTAATTCAGCGAATGCGTTTAGAGCGGCGTGGCTGGTGCACGGCTCACTCTTGACGCCACTACAGCTGCCGATGGTACTGGCTCTCTTTCTGGATCCGGCTCTACCACTGGCACTGGCACTGGCACTGCCTCTGCTTCTGCTCTTGCTCTTGCTCCACTCCGCTATGCCTGCGCAGCACCCGACCCGGCCAAACCCAGACCCGGCGTGTAGGTACCGCGGGCTCGCACTCGAGCTCCGGCTACCCTAGCTGTTCCATACCCCACCACACCCCCTCTCTCTCAGGCTCAGGCGGCGCGCAGTGCCGAACCCACCACGATTCGCACCCCTTCGCCTATCCCCACCACTACTTTCCATTTCTATCTCCTTTACTCGTCCTTCTTTCTGAGTTTCTTTATTTCTATATTTCTTTATTTCTTTATCTCTCTCTCTCTCTCTCTCTCTCTCTCTCTCTCTCTCTCTCTCTCTCTCTCTCTCTCTCTCTCCCTTTCTCTCTTTCTCTCTCTCTCTATCTATCTATCTCTCTTGCTTGATTTCTTTCTTTCTTCCTTTCTTTCTTCCTTCCTTCCTTCCTTCCTTCCTTCCTTCCTTCCTTCCTTCCTTCCTTCCTTTCCTCTTACTCATCTTATTTCTCATTTGATTTTATTACCTTACACGTTATGTCTTTTGTTGTAACTTCTTTCTTTGGACTTCTGTCTCTCTTTTTTTCCTTTTCCTTTCTCTCTCTCTCTCTCTCTCTCTCTCTCTCTCTCTCTCTCTCTCTTGATTTTTTTCTCTTTTTATTTCGTTTTTTCTCTTACTATGTATGACCATGTAATTTGTTCTATCTAATTTTCGCCTATTTTTCTCTTTCTCTCTCTCTCTCTCTCTCTCTCTCTCTCTCTCTCTCTCTCTCTCTCTCTCTCTCTCTTTCTCCCACGATTAAATTTTCTTACTAAATGGCTTCTGTTTTAATCCGACTTTTTCACTCATCCCCACCCTCACATTCATTTTTATTCGATATTCCTATAATTTGCAATGTCTAAAAATGGACAGAATAAATTCCGTGATTTTTCATCTGTCCTTAATTATACGTTTAATAGATTTATACAGTACCCTATCGTTCCATCATATTTACATTAACGTTATCAGCTACGTTCGTTCGCTGTCGTTAATTAGTTAGCTACTACACTTCATCGATCCTTAGGATTTTCTTTTACTTTAAAGAGCAGTCATCTACAACGATAAATTCGATTCTCCATCTTTCTTTCTTCTTATCCTTCAATTGCACCACTCTCGTCCACTCGAAAGGGCGAGTCTTCGACATTTCTTCGAACCTACCCAAAGAATTTCGCTTATTCGCGAAAGTCCTTCGTCGATCTTTCCTCCTTTTCCACCAAAGTCTGACCGATCGAACTTTGCTAACTCACGACTCTCTCTCTCTCTCTCTCTCTCTCTCTCTCTCTCTCTCTCTCGTTCTCTCATAGATGCTAAAGGATTTTGGCAGGGCTCTCGTCGTTCTTGTTTCTCTTTCTTTCTTTCTGTTTTTTCTCTTCCTTTTTTACATTTTTCTTTTTATCTTTCTTTTCTCTTCTTTTTCTTCCTCTTATTCTTCTTCTTTTTTCATAGAAACCAACGACGGATGGTCGTTCGATGGGGTCTCGGTCGGGGATCCTTAAAACGAGTATTACAGAATGATTAATCGTAGTCTCTCTTTTCAAGATGTTATCCGTTTCTGTCGAAGACACTTTGAAAAGCATTAATTCGATGCTTTCGATATTACCCGATATACGAATAAATTATCGTTTTGATTCGTTCGAACCACTACGGTCTCTATTTTTTCTTATAATATAAGAACAAATTTCATCGGATAATTTTTCTTTTAGTTCGAATCAAGCAAATTTATACGTTTTTACAAAAGAGAGAGACAGACAGAGAAATAGAGTCAGAGAGAGAGAGAGAGAGAGAGAGAGAGAGAGTGAAGAAAAAATTCAAATTACGCGAGCTCTTCGTGACGATCCTCAAAAGAAGACCGACCACAAAGGCTTAATATAATTTTTTATCAAGACTATCGTCATCACGTCGACTTTTTTATTTCTATATGAAAACCAAACGTAATTAGAGATTACGAAGCGTCCACCAGTGCGAACTCTTAGACTCTGTGTTTTAGAGTTGAAACAATAAATCTAAGGCTTTTACCAAACGCGGACGTTTATGTTAGCGAACGTCGAAGAACGTGTTCTTGTGTGATCTCTGACGAAAACATTTTTTATACAAGATCCTTCGAACGATCGATACGAGTGTTGACTCACGTTCGAAGTTTCTCTTTTTCTCTCCACTAACGTTAATCCACACGTTAGTTTGTTTCGTTTTTAACTATAACGTAGCTTTAATAATAAATAATTTTCATTCTTGTTAAAAATGGTACAAGGTTCAATCGGAAAAAAAAAACAATAAAAAAAGAATTTTCATTCTTCAAAACCAACGTTTTTACGTTTTTCACCAAAGATTAACTAGTGGTAAAATTTTTTTTCTCTTTTTCTTTTTTTTTAATACTAACGAATTCGTACGTTAATTTTCTTCGTTTAAACTATATGTATTATATTAGCACTAATGACAAATGATTTTCATTGTTGTTAAAAAGTGACATGGGTTCAATAAGAGTACGAAAAAAAATTTTTTTAATTAAAATGAAATTAAAGAAAAAAAAACAAAGGGAAGGAAAAATAAATTTGTTTCACTTTCCCGAATCGACGATCGCCCTTTATAATTGATAAAAATGATATGCTTTGAGAATTCAAAAGGGAATTATTTAACTGTTCATTCGATATATTTCAAACGCCAGGGATTTTTCATATAAATTATATCGTATTTCCATTTAGGAAATAAACCACTCGACTGATCGACAAGAGAGAGAAAGAGAAAGAGAGAGAGACAGAGAGAGAGAGAGAGAGAGAGAGAGAGAGAGAGAGAGAGAGAGCTTTTCAATTCTTATTGAAGTATTACGAAAAAAAAAGAG
>OU964967.1:1853785-1858785 GCA_918808275.2 Dolichovespula sylvestris
GGTCTTATCCGCTAGCTGTAATCATAATCCCATGGCGAGAGAAGAGAGAGCTTACAGTAATTCAATTACTATTTTGTGAAACTTTCTTTTTTAACGTCTTTTATTTTTCATTCTTTTTGTTTACTTTTTTTATTTTCTTCTTTTTTTTTTCTTTATTTCCTCTACTTCTTCTTCTTCTTCTTCTTCTTTTTTCGTGCTCTTATTTCTCTTTCTTTTTCTTCCTTTTCCTTTTCACCCACCTAAGTCTCCTGGCGATCGTCGTTTCGTGGTATCGAGTGTAACGAATTAAAGGAAAGATAATTCTAGTAAACTCTATTTTATTCATCGGCAAACGAACGGTATATTTATTTCAATGACATCAACGAACGACACAAGAATGCTAATGGTCGGATCAAATTAATCGTTAATCGAGTTGTTGGAATAGAAACAAAATTTTGTTATTTTTTCACTAGTTTAGTTTCTTTTTGTTTTTTTCTATCTGTTTTTTTTTTCTTTTCTTTTTTTTTAAGGAGAGAACAACGTACATGACATATATTTATCTTCAAGGCTTGATCCATACACATATGTGTTACCAGCGACGACAATCGTTAAAGAATAATTAGCAATAGATATGTATTAATTAATGTAATAAACATAACAAAGACGTATTGATATGTTCTATACATCGTTAATAACTCCTACGTTCATGTCAAAATTCTTTGAAAACGATGACAATATGTTCATAATCGATGAGCCGTTCGTTAAATGAGAAAAGGCATAGGTAATAATAATAAAATAAAATAATTACCATAATAATAATAATAATAATAATAATAATAATAATAATAATAATAATAATAATAATAAAAATAATAATAATAATAATAATAATAATAATTATAATAAAAATAATAATAATAATAATAATAATAATAATAATAATAATAATAATAAAAATAATAATAATAATAATAATAATAATAATTATAATAAAAATAATAATAATAATAATAATAATAATAATAATAATAATAACAACAACCGATTGGTATATCTACCTAGGTATATATTATTGTTAAATTCGATAAATTCTTTATCAAAGTAACATCGATATTAATTTAATTCAAAAGTACGAATATGTATATAATAATTATGTAACAACCACATAATAAATATCTTCGCAAAAGTCACTCGATAACATTTACGAGTACTCTGATCGTTAGGTAAAATACGAATAAAAAAGGATCACTACGCGTCCTCTCGTTATCTGGTAACGTAAAAAGAAAATGGAAAAAAAAAACAGAAAAAGAATAAAGAAAAGAAAAAGTCTCCTCTCTTCCCTCGTTATAATTTCGAAGTAACTCGAAGTAATCGTTCGATAGCCGATACCGCGAATAAATTCGTTCGTACTTTTTTCGATCTGTCCATCTATCCATCTCTCTCGTTTATAACCATCCATCTCTCTCTCTCTCTCTCTCTCTCTTACTCTCTATCTAACTCTAACTCTACCTCTATCTCTTTCCCCCTCTTTTTTCTTCCTGATTGGAAAGGATCTTAACGAGAGCCTAGAATCCTCTGATCAATCCGAATCTAAATGTTCCCTCAATTAAAGGATCGTCCCCTCGTTTACGTACTTATTCAACGATTGGTGGGGGTTTGGCGAAAGTAAAGAAATGAAAAAAAGAGCCAGAGAGAAGTATATATATATATATATATATACATATCAATATATACATACAAACAAGTACATACATATATTCAGTTGGGATCGAACGACAGGAAGCGTTACGAGACAATAAAGTACCATGGGTCAAACGAAACGTGAATTATCGATTGCAAGTGCTCTCGCAACCAGTAAGGCTCTCTCTCTCTCTCTCTCTCTCTCTCCCTCTCTCTCTCTCTCTCTTTCTGTCTACCTATCTCTCTGTTTCTGTCTCTCTCTCTATATATATATACATATATACATATATACATATATACATATATACATATATACATATATACATATATACATATATACATATATATATATATATATCCCTCTATCTCTTTCTCTCTCGCGAATTAGTTATACCACTACAAAGCCGGACTCTTACTTGGACATACACTAAATAATTGACATACCGTAATCAACTTCTATCGAGTCGCACATCTTTGTACTTAAGATACACGTCGATTTTCAATCCTTTCCTTCCCTCCCCTCTCCCCGAACCCTTCTCATCCTCTTCGCCACCTTTCAACTCCTGTTCGATCGACCGGAAAATATTCCTTTCGTTCCACCTCTTCTCAGTTCTTCTCCCGCTCTCTCTAGCTCTCTCTCTCTCTCTCTCTCTCTCTCTCTCTCTCTCTCTCTCTCTCTCTCTCTCCCTCTTTGTCTCTCTCTTGCAAAGTATTCAAAAGAGCCGACAGCATATATTGAGTAAATCACTCGGTCAAAAAGGACAGTTACGAGCATAGAATCTTTAGTCTTACGGTTTCAAGGTCACCCTTGGTATATTTTCTTCTTTATATATGTATATTATAATGGCGAAGAGAGTTGGGAGTTGGATTGAAGAGATCTTTCATCAAGTTTATTCAGTCTCGTAAACTTTGTTTATAATAATTTTTATATTCTTTTATATTTTAACTTCATTCTTTTGTTAAGATAATTACTGACAACGAAACGGAACCGGAATTGATTAATTCTTGTGTTATCAAAGTCGTTGGGGAAGTTCACACATAGGAAACTACTTTATCAATCGAAACGTACATATGTATTTTAAAGTGAAGTAATAAACTGCTGTTATTTAATATCGTTTCTTTTTTCTTTGTTTGCTTTTTTTTAATAATCCTTTCTACATCGACTCGTAGAGAGTAACGTTTAAAAATTACTCTTGCCAATCTTTCTATTACCCCATTTTTCTTTTTATATTTCATTGATCGTTCCGTTCAAATTTCTATTTTGTTTTCATAAAAAAGAATCTTAGATGAAACAACAAAGACAGATTTAAAAATAATTCATTGTATATTGTATTATTTCCAAGGAACGTGAAAGCTATCGACGTGACGACAAGCGAACACCAATTTCTTGTTCCCCTTCTTCTCGCTCTCTCTCTCTCTCTCTCTCTCTCTCTCTCTCTCTCTCTCTCTCTCTCTCTCTCTCTCTCTCTCTCTCTCTCTCTCTCTGTTGCTGCTACTCCTCATACATGCTGTCTATGTTTTCCATACGAACGAATAAAGGCGAAAATGAAGGATAAATATTGATAGGGCAAACATCGTACGCGCAGTAACCGACCTCTTCAACGACTCGCTTTTTAAACCGTCGCGTTTATATTTTTCAAACGAGACTTTAAATAAAGAGAGAAAGAGAGAGAGAGAGAGAGAGAGAGAGAGAGAGAGGGAGAGAGAGGGAGACAAGACGAATAATCCACGTTAACCGTTTTTTCCTCATTACGAAATACATACATTATACAATACAACGCATATCTACAAGGTCTAATCCATGATCATCGTTCGAATGAAATAATTTATTTTAATAGGAATATTAAGACGACGTGTTTCAATATAAACGAAATCTCGTAAGGGAAGTGTAGTTTCTTCATTTTCTTTTCTTCTTTTTTGTTTTATTTTTCTTTTTTTTTTTATGACTTTCAACTCGAAGTCAAGTATTTTATAAACGGTGCGTGCATTTTTTTCTCCTCCTACCCTCCCTCCCTTTCACCCTTACAAAATCGGTAAATAAAAAGTTATAACTAATGACTATAGTTCATAACTCATGCTAACGTACATATTTTAATGCCCGTACGTCGGCCGTACATACCAAAAGAGAGAAAGAACATTTTGACAAATGATAAAGAGAAAAATGAATGTGAAGGTGGAAGATGTAAATCTGGAGTAGGTGTGTTCCATTTAAATTAAATAATGCAAACCTAAATAGTAATATTTGCGTATACACATGTGTAAATAAATATAAAAATACATGTGTACGGTAAATACATATCCATTATGAATATACAGTGGATAACAGAGAAGAAGAAAAAGAAAACGCGCATACGCACACACACACAGACACACATATATACAAAAAAAACATGTTAATGAGTATAAAAAGATAAATGAGACGTTTTATATTTTAATTGGCATGAGTCATTTTGTTCCTACTTTGCGATATTTAAAGTTTAACATATTAATATTTGCAAAAATATAATGAGAGACTTATTGCAAAGAAATATATTGACGTTAATATATTCGTCAATATGAAATATTCATCATTTACCCTATCGATAAATAAGTAATTCTTCAGAAATAATTTTATAGTCATAGATAAATGAGCGGATATATATATATATATATATATATATATATATATATATATATATAATTTTATAATGAGAGATCTTAAATAGAAATAATTGTCATGAAAGTATAAAGAAATATATAAAGTAACGTGCAATTTTTTGCATTATCATTTTTATGTGAAGAAATAGAGAGAGAGAGAGAGAGAGAGAGAGAGAGAGAGAGAGAGAGAGAGAGAGAGAGGAGAGGGAATAAGAGAAATAGAGATAGAGAAGGTTTTTCCTTCTTTCGAACGCGAACACATCAAGGAACGCAGAAAAATTGACCGATGACGATGTCGAGAAGATCCACAAAAATCCTCCCTGTCGTTCGGACGCGAGAACGAGATGAACGAGAGAACGACGTCCACGTCGTTTCGTGATTTATTGTTCGCGATTCGTATGACGCAAACACGTTACCCAGAAGATAAAGATAAAGAAAAAGACGAGAGAAAAGAGAGAGGGTTTTGGATTCGAGTCGAATACGAGAAGATAATGACGGTGAATTTCGCGCGCCATGAGAAAAGCTATCCTACTTTCATTCCTCATTTTCTTTTTCTTTTTAAAACTTGCAGAAGCAGCAGCTTCTGTTCGTCGTCGTGGTCGTCAATCGTCAGTCGTCAGCCGCAGTCTTCTCCAGTCTCTAAATCTGTTTAGTCTACTAAACGTTCGCATATTTAGACGAATTAGTTGAACGACCGAACATGC
>OU964967.1:1863785-1966285 GCA_918808275.2 Dolichovespula sylvestris
ACACACACACACACACACACACACACTTCACTCCGTTCGATCGATTCTGCGAAGCTGATTTGAGAATCGCACCTATGTATCGGTCGTCATACTGTCGCTTTTTTTGCAAAAACGTTAGCGAACACCACTCGTATATTCGAGCATCCCCCCAATAGTTTGCGATGCACTGTCGCTCGTGCGTGCATAACCAACACATGAGTTTCCGTTTTGTCGTGCTTCCCAACGTGATATCGAGATATCGTCTGTTCCTATTGTTTACGTATTCGAATCGTCGCGTAGGATTCTATGTTGTTAGATGATTATGCGATGCTCGTAATAGCGTAGAATCTAGATTACTATAGTACTCTGATTGCCCGAGAATATCCGTGCTTTCGATCGGTTCCGTACTTTGAAAATCAACAGAACGATCGGTATTGTAATCTTGCAAAGAAAAACGAAAGAAAAAGATAAAAAGAGAAGAGAAGAGAGGAGCAGAGAAAAGAAAAAAGAAAGTAAGAGAAAAAGAATTAGATTATTTTCCAAAAGTTTAGCTCACGAAACTCTGGTTGAGAAAAAGACGTAAAAAAAAAGAGAGAAAAAAGGGGCAAAAAAAGAGGGGAAAAAAAGTAATTGAATCGATTATCCAACCGATTCTTTTGAAAAGTTTAAAATAACTTTTAATTCTATGCAACGCGAAAGGCAAATTCTTTTATAATTATAAAATAACAAATGTTTCATTATTCCACCCTTTACTATCTTTTTACTCTCGAGACAAGAGGAAGATCGATCTCATTTGAAATTGCGAGTGGGTAAACACAAGAGAGCACAAATTTTCAAATGTTTAAAAAGGATCGGTATTGATCATCCTTTATCATTGATACTACGAGATCACTTCGCTTGCGATTGTACTCTTCGAAATTCAACGAATCCTCTTCACGGAAGGAAACCCGAGAACTTAGAAAGTCGAGCTTTGCCAGTACTTGGAGAGATTCTAACGTACCGTTAACAGACACAGGGAGACATATATATACACATACATATACACACGTATATACGTACACAATAAAAAAGTGCCATCGCAAGCGAAAAGATCGAACGATAATTTGTTGCATCTGTCGAGCTCGAGGAAGTTCAAGAAAGATTTACGTCACTGTTCGAGAATGCTGCGAAGATTCTCTCTCTCTCTCTCTCTCTCTCTCTCTCTCTCTCTATCTATCTATCTATCTATCTATCTATCTATCTATCTATCTATCTATCTATCTCTGTTCCTCTCTGTCTCTTTCTTGAAACTCGGAGTGCCTTAGAAAGTTCCTAACGCGTTGCATACGTTCGAAAGTTCCTTACGCTACTCTTTAAACGCTTTAACTTCCAAAACTGAATTCCATCCGGCAATCAAAAGCGAGTACGAGCTGCCACCAACATCGA
Organism: Dolichovespula sylvestris; assembly: GCA_918808275.2. Taxonomy (NCBI): domain Eukaryota; kingdom Metazoa; phylum Arthropoda; class Insecta; order Hymenoptera; family Vespidae; genus Dolichovespula; species Dolichovespula sylvestris. Next base: position 1,865,190 of record OU964967.1, read on the forward strand.
TGGGTATTCACCGATCGAAGGCATTGAAAATTTGCAAGAGGTATGCGTTGAATTCGGCCCTCGTTATCGCCTAATGTGTAACAAGTGTTGAAATCGTTGTTGCTACGGAATATCGACGTACGCATTTAGATCTATGTAATACATGCGTATATACATAAATAAGTACATACATGAAAATGTATGTATACATACATACGATGAAAAGCAATAATGTTTTACCCTATAACGATGGTTGCAAACATTTTATTTATATCTTGCATTCCTATGTTCAAACGATCAATATCGAATGGTATTGTATTAGGCCAACAAAAAAAGAAAAAAAAAAAAGAAAAGGAAAAAAAGAAAAAGAGGCGAGAACTCGTATACTTTTTATTCGAAGATCGTACAAACGTAATAGAATTTTCATGGGGAGGGAAAAGGTAATTTGAAAAAGAAAAAGATAAATAAATAAAAAAAGAAAAAGAAACTTCGGCAGACGTCCTCATCCTCCTCTTCCTCCTCTTCCCTCTTCCGCCCACTCCCTATTATTGCCATATAATATTCATCAAAGTGAACTTAATGAATCAAAGAGACGCGTATATAAGTATTATATTAGATGTTCAACGAGCCATTCTCTCATCGTACGTGTACATATATATGTATATATATATATATATATATACACACACACACACACACACACACCACATGTGCTCACACAAACAGATACGCATATTTCTCCTTGATGCATACGAACATTGTTCCTCGTCGAATATATCCTCCTCACACATAAAATTCAAACAATAGATTGCATTGTTTCGCGCGAGCGTAAAAGCTCACCATACCTTTATCTCCTTTTAATCGATTCGTTCGTTCGTTCGTCCGTTCGTTCGTTTACTTAACCGACCAGGAACATTATCCTAATGATTTATAAACGATAAATAATTTTCTACGATAGAAGTTTTCTTTTTTTCTCTTTTTCTTTTTTTATCCTTTTTCTTTATTCTTTCACTCTAACAAAGCTAGCCCTTGTTGTGCGCGCGCGAATCGCCAAAATGGTATGTGTTTGTTAAAGAGTAGGACACGTGGGGGTGGCAGGTGATCATTAATTTTATGAACGTTTTCGACAACGATGACGATTAAAACGAGAAAAAGAGAGAAAGAGAGAGAGAGAGAGAGAGAGAGAGAGAGAATACAAATAAATATCATTTAATTTTTCCCAACAAAATGTTCTATTTCACTTTTTCACTTGGAATAAACGAAGAAAAAAAAACAAAATAAAAAAGAAAAACAAATAAACAAGGATGATCATTCATTCGAAGTATTGGAAGCAATATAAATCTATCTTATTCTCATAAAACGTAACGGTTTATGCGTTTTATAAAAAAAAAAAAAAAAAAAAAAAAAAAAAGACAAATATATTTCTATTATATTCGTCGACAGAAAGAAAAAGAAACAAGAAAGAAAAAAGAAAAAAGGAAGAGACTATGGAATTTTTCGATTATACGCGATCATATCGAAAACGATTATTGAATTCTCAATCCTTATAATAGTCCGCGGAAAGATCGACATATCCATCGGATAATCTTAAGAGTCCTTTGTAACGAGACCGTTTCGATGTTAGCCTATAAAATCATTACGAACCTAGAGTAGGTCTACTAGAACGTCCCTACTGATCCTGTTTGTCTTTATGCCTACTGCTGTCTCTGTAAGCAAATTTTGAACGCAAACTACGGCAAACAAGAACAGTAGCGCTACGAGATAAAGGGCACATGGGGTGAAAGGATGGAAGGGGGAGGGAATGGAAAGGGAGGAGTATTGGGGGAATCGCAGGGGTAGAGGAATGGAGACAGAAATGTATGTAAACGGAACAGCCCAATAGGAGATACATGGTAGAAGGGCGATAGGAATAATTCATAATTTTCGGTGATGAGATCGTTAAGCCTTGCTATCCAACCAATCGGCAACCCCTATTTTGATTCGTATTATTCCACGTTAAGTACGAATATTTCCACCGTTCTTTCTTTTTATAGAATTTTTCTTTCTTTCTTTCTTTCTTTCTTTCTTTCTTTCTTTTTATCGAAAACAGGTTAATCGAAAAACAACAACAATAACAATAATCTTCTTTCATTCATTACGATTATAATCAATCCGTAATATCGTAATTAATTATTATTAAACGCAGAACGATAAGTAAATTTGTTATTTCATCGATAAACTCGTTGAATGCCATGCTAATATTATACGATTGATACAGAGCGCCAACATGCAAGCAGATTCACTATACGATATATGTTATTTTAAAATATTATCTACAACAAATAAATTGAGGCGTATAATAATATTTAATGAATTTATCTCATTTGTCTTCGCACCATTGTGTAGTAACGATGATAGTATCGAGAAATTTATAAATATTGATATTTACTTCAATTTTGTGTTTCTATTTATCTTAGATTCACCGAACACCGGTGGTCCCTATGGCGTGGCAAATAAATTCAGTGCCGGTCACCTATAAGCACCATGACATTCAACGTGTTAATAAACGGCAAAAGAAAAAGAAAATAAAAAAAAGAGAAAGAGAGAGAAAACATATCAACAATGCACACGGTGTTCCCAAATGGTCGTCCACAGATCCTAATACTCCGATCGTTGCACAGCGTTATTTGACATCGGTGATAGGACGAGAACCGATAATGAAACGCGGTTTGACCGTTGATATTAACCCTTTCTTTACTAAACTCTAAATATAATCAACCCCTAACGTTGAACGTTCGTTCTATATTAAATGTAACGTTGATTAACCAACAAATATTCGAAATCATGGATTTAAAAGTTTTAACATGTTGTGTAACTACGTTTGTAAATGAACGTAGACGTATCATCGTGTGTGTGTGTGTACATATACATATAATATACATATTGAAATCCTCATAGACAACTAATGACTCTTTTGACCTGATACGTTCATTTATAATTCGTTCTATATTAATTTCATGTAATTACGCATAAAATCGTTAGATGTTAAAAGTCTGCAGTAAAGTTGTAAGGTACACACGGAATTTAATTGTACCGTAAAACGGACTGTACACCGGCAATCAACAATTCGCCATGTAGCGAAACGTTCAAACAATATTTTGCTATTATTAATATAAAAGATATTCCTAAGTAAATATCACGATAAATACGAAGAAAAGTGTGTATATAGGAGGAGTAAGGGGAGAAGGGGGAAAGTATGACGATCCATCTTATGGCAGTCTCTGTCCGGAATACTTTTCAAATACTAAAAGTGATTTTTTAAAGCATAAGGAAAATACACGACAGAAAAGTGTGATCCCCATTCTATGATATATTATTTACCTTCGGTATAAAACGACACTGTAGTTCAGATCTCTCCTTCCGCTCTATTCCTTAAAAGTAAGAAAGATATTTCTAGTAGAAACATTAGGTGACTCACACAATATAGATTTTGTGTGTACCTGTCATATCTACTTGCTAACTCATACGCTTCCACATCGGTACGCTTTTATCGTTTTCATTACTCACGATGAATTGTATCGCGGTCTGTCCTTTACTATCCACTCTTTCAGAATGATCTAGGAAGTCTTTCTATCACAGAACGGCATGAGATCGATGTAAACAGGGCGAAGTCTCTTAGCGGATACTTTCTTATCGAGATGGCACGTCGTGTTCACTCGATAAATCCGCTTGGATGTAACCAGCGAGAGAAAACGACGCGTTTCCCCCACTTTCCTCTTTCCTTTTCTTCTTTCCTTCTCTCTCTCTCTCTCTCTCTCTCTCTCTCTCTCTCTCTCTCTCTCTCTTTCTGTTTCTCTTTCTTTCTCTGTGTGTCTGTTAGTCTTGCTCTCTCTCTCTCTCTCTCTCTCTCTCTCTCTCTCTCTCTCTCTTTCTCTTTCTCTCTATCTCTCTCGTTTTTGCTTTCTCAACACACTTCTCTTCATCTTTCTCACATAAAGATAACAACAACAGTAGTCGACCTTATACTCCGTAACTGTCAAAACATCGAACGAACAATAACGATAAAACGTAATAAGAATAAGAGATATCTAAAATTATAAAAGATTACAATGACGAAACTATTATACAAAGTCACAATACGGTACAATTTGATTTAACCATTCATCGCTTGGCCTTCCCCTGAATTTTCCAATTTACTTTATTTCTTTTCTTTTTCTCTCTTTCAGCCGTGGATTCGACATCTCTCGAATTAATTAAATAATATTTCAAAAACGCTCATATATATATCTATATATATATAATATTCTTTTCATAACTAAAAAGAGAAAAAATTTTATTAAAAAAGAGTGAGAAAAAAAAGAAGAAAGGAAATGAAAAGAAAAGAGGAATAGAATAAAGAGAGTCTCGACGATAAGGAAAAAGGGAATCAAGTCGTTCGAACGCGAATGTTAGCACTTCTGCAATCAATCGATTCTTTCGAGCACGACTTTCATAAGGTATGCACTTCGTGAAAGAGACGAACGGTATATAGAAAAAGGCGTATTCAAACAGTCGACACTACCAAATGTCGACTGTTAAATATATTGCGCGCGCGACATCCATGCGCTCAAAACTTAACGGACGATTTTTCATTAATATAAAAATATTATTAACCTTTTATATTTAATTTATCAATCATCTTTATTATTATATAAATATATAATCATAAAGATATCGATTATAAATATCATTTGATGCATCTTTAATAATCTCTGATAATCATTGCTTGCGAACAGCATTTATCACTAAGAAACTTTAATTTCTTTTTCTTTCTTTTTTTATCCCCCTTGTGATAGGCAACATTCGTACAAGCGAGTAGCAAGAAATTGCATAATTACAAGGAGGAGGCTTAAAAATCAATTACATTCGTACACATTATCAGCAACAAAGTGTATATATATATTGTGATAGCTATCTATCAGCGTATATTTACAAGAAAAACTAAATAAATAAAGGGTAATAATAATCTCACGATCGGATAAAAAATATCAGTTGGTTTTCTCTTATCCGTAGTATCGTGTGCTAACGACTGATAGATGCAGAATATTTTTTCCTCTGATATTTTGAAAAAAAGATTGAAATACTCGTCATCAAACCCATCGGGGATATCTTGCTGTCAAAAAACATACTACCTGGAAGTCGATCTTAGGATGTTTTTTCGAACTTTTTATTTTTTAATATTTTATATATATATATATATATATATATATATATATGTATATATATATATATATATATATATATATATATATTTCTTTTTTTCTTTTTTCTTTTTTCTTTTTTCATCTGTCAATCGATCGATCGCGATATTGAATGGAACACGAATTTTTATCCCGAGTAGTAGTGATTAAAATGGCTTGAACGTTCCGAACGGATCGCCCACCTCCAATTTTTATTCTTTTTCTATTTGCTCTGTTCGACGTTCGGAAGCTACACCCGCACTCCTTCCCCCACCTCTCGCCCATGTAAAACGAAAAGAGATAGTGAGAAGGGTAAAATAAAAAAGGGTTGCGCTTAGCATCGTAGAGAACGCAATTTCCGACGTTAATCAAAAAGGAAAGAAAACAATATTCATACGTTTATCTGCGTATTTATTCGTTCTCACTCTCTTCCCTCCCCCCCCCCCTCTCTCTCTCTCTTTCTCGTATTCGAGTAGTCTCGAATCTGCTCGAAGGGGAAAGTATTTAACCTCCACAGCAAACTAAATTCCCGGCTGTCTCGCGAAATCCGCTCGTTCGAACGCATTTCAACGTGATATTTGAACCCACTACACCGCACACGAGCGTGTCTCTCAGTTTGTATGCGTGAGTTTAAGACAGAATATGGAAAGCGGAATGCAAACAATGAGAGAGAGAGAGAGAGAGAGAGAGAGAAGGGGAAAGAAAGAGAGAAAGAGAGAGAGAGAAAACGTTATAGCCACCTGTAACCGCATCTATAAATTCATGCCGCGTATAACTGCACTTCCGTAAGACTGTCACCGAATGAGACGACAGTTTATTACAAATAAAGAGCTCGGGAGACGCGGTGACGCGAATGCAAATCCGCCGATACAAAACGAAATTCGATGTTTGCTTTCTTCGTTTAACGAACGCGGCGCATATAGTCAACAACACTCGAACGATTTTTATTTACGATCTTTTACGGGCGAACCCGTCATTCCTCTGACGAATTAACTCAACGTTAATATAACAGGCAACGAGCTTAACTCGTCTCGTTTATGACATTCTCGGTAGAGACAGAGAAAGAGAGTGAGAGAAAGAGAGAGAGAGTGAGAGAAAGAGAGAAAGAGAGAGAGACAGAGAGAGAAAAAGAGAGAGAAAAAAATATCGATACGAGTATCGCGCTTTTGATGCTTTTACGACACAACGACGAGAGAGTCGCTCGCTTTATGCGACACTTTTTTTTATTATTCGTTAGCGATAGTCCGGAACACTGAAATTGTTCCTGATAGCCAGAAAAAAAAAGATTGTCTCTTCGAACTGACGAGAATACATACATAGATATTGCACTGCTTGCTAATCGTATAACAAGAGGAATCGTCATGAATTTCCTAACTTTATCATGATCTATGGCTTTTAGTTTATGTTGGTATCTCTCTCTCTCTCTCTCTCTCTCTCTCTCTCTCTCTCTCTCTCCCTCTCTCTCTCTCTCTCTGCACGGATAGTTACCTACGTTGTATCCCGTTCTTCGAGCAAACTTCGATAAAAAAGCTACCCCGCGTTCACTCGAATTTAACGCTATTTCCAATGCACTAGATGAACCTTGCACCGTGCGCTAGGAGTATAAAGAGGAAAATGCATGCGGTTTAGAGAACGTCCATTATTAAACTGTGCAGATACGTACGTATGAGCTTGCTTATGTGATCGTTCTAAGTCACGGACCGATAAAACACAGAACATGCTTGAAATAACGACAATGCCATCTCTGTTTCTCTCTTTCTTTCTCTCTCCCTCTCCCCCCTCCCCCTCTCTCTCTTTTGTTCTCTCTCTCCTTCTTTTTCTAAAGAGAGGAAGAGAGATCAAAAGAATAGTTCGATGAGGTAGCATCAATCATTCTAATTCGCAATTACTTGCCTATTGTTCCCATTCATCAATGTCACTATGGATATCACTTATGTTTTACAAACGAAAAATAATGACACTAATTATGCTGATATATCATCTCTATTCTTTGTCTAAATCGAGCATGAAAAAGTATACGAGGATAGAATCATAAGCGTAAAGATATTTTCATGTTTCAAAAAAAAAAAAATCAAAACCTTAGGTTTTTCATAAAAATCTACTTCACCAATTACAATATAAAAAAGTCCCTCCATTTTGTCATCATTCTTGATATATAAAGTATATAGTTACCTGCACTTTTCAGGATCTATAAGTTCTATCGGCTGTGTCAAACATACGTCATAGTTATTAGCAAAAATTATCGAAAAAATAACCACATCGTTCGTTCGAAGCTCGAAGTTTATAGGAGAGTTTAAACCGATCGAGAGATTGACGCGAGAAGTATTAATCGCAAAATAGCAAATAGATCTGCTTCTCGACCTGTCGGTAGAAACGCATTTATAGCCGGAGATGCAGGATCGATGCAAATGGCGACGAATCTCAGCAACTACGAGGTACTTCGCTCGGAGCTACGACTTCTCTCTTCGACTGTGTACAGAGAGTCATATACATATCTACATATATATATATATATATATATATATATATATATATATACACACACGTACACACACTAACATTTCTGTTATATATAGATGTATGTGGAAAGAGAGAGAGAGAGAGAGAGAGAGAACGATTGAACACACGCACCCCTCTGAATACCACATCTCACCTCCATACACCCCCACCCCACTTCTCTGTCTATTCAGGCTAGCGTCGGTATTTCAATCGACGACTGTCGAAAAGTGAGATATAGCTAATCGTCCGTGAATCTACGCCCACTCATACCCCTCTTTCTCTCTCCCTCTCCCTCTCCCACCACAAGCATCACCGCAACCCCTCAACCCTCGATCGTGGCTAGAACGGCATCACCGCTGCAAAACGCTCGCGTACGCGAATATATTTCGTTGCGAGGCTTTATGCCGAGGCACCATCTCTGAACCATCCATCGATGCTATCTTCCTTGCTGAACGCGCATAGCTTTTTGCCGAAAAGCTCGTTGTTTAAAGCTCGACCACATCACGACGATATCCACCCTCGCAGATTCTATTTTTCTTCTTGTCCACAAAAGAGAGGGACAAAAACTTTGAAACGCACGATCTCGATTACGTGGATGTGGATTTTTATGCGGTTAAATTATCGATACCAAGATTAGAAACGCTTTTATGTATATATATACATTTCAATTCATTCGAGAAAAAAAGGAAGACAAGAGAGAGAGAGAGAGAGAGAGAGATGGGACGAAGTTCGTTTAATTCCTCATCGTTGCGACGTCAAAGAACATTATCAGCGATATTTCGAACCAAATGGCAAGATGGCGTCTCCGCCATTTTTCCTTCTGAAAAAAAGTCCACTCGAAAACTCGAACGAAACAAAACGGTATTTTTCCTTTTTCATTTTCTTTCCTTTTTTTAATCGTTCTTTCGCAACTGATTAAAAAAACCTGATACCTAACTCGGGAGATAAATCGGTCGATCTATTCACTGAATTTAATTTCATTCCTTCGAGACGACGTATAGTAGGTCATTTAAATCCCACATAATTTTTGCGCCGCGGTTACGATGGAATTGGCCAAGAAATAGAAGAAAAGAATGAAAAACCGAATCAAAAAAGAAAGGGGGTGTGGATGGAAGAGGTGGAAAAATGAAGAAAAAGAAGAAGAAAAAAAGGAAAAGAAGAAAAATTGTTTTCGTACGTAGAACTTCTTTTCGCGGCGTATCCAGGACGGCTTTCGCTATTTTAAATCACTCTTCTCTCTCTCTCTCTCTCTCTCTCTCTCTCTCTCTCTCTCATTCCCTTTGCACACAACGAGTTCTCGGTAGCGAAGCTATTCCACGAGATCGCAAAAAATACTAGCTTCGTGTAACGCACGGGTCGATCGTCGCGATAGCTTTTGTAAACTAGAGTCGAAAGCGAACTTCAAGGTGATTTTCAAAGGCGAAAATATTCGCTGGATCAACAAAAAAAAAGAAAAACAAAAGAAAAAACAAAAAAAAGACGAAAAAATACACAGCGCACAGCAGCAAAATAAAAGCAGAACAAAAAATGATGAAATGAAACTCGAAACCATTAATGTTTTGAACGTACAGAGATCCTTTGTCTGTCTCTCTCTTTTTATCTATCTCTCTATTTATCTCTCTCTTTCTCTTTCTCTCTATCTATCTATCTATCTACATCTCTCTCTTTCTCTCTATCTATCTATCTATCTACCTTTCTCTCTCTCTCTTCCCTGTCTCTCTCTGTCTCTCTCAAAGTCTACATATTAATGCGAAACGATAAATTCCGAACGGAGACCGACGATGACACTCTCGAATCCTCCCTTCACCCGTTACGAACATACATATCTCTGAATTCATTTGTACGACTCTATGTACGAGAGAATATTTGAAACGAGAAATTCATCCATGATACTCGAAGTTCCCGCTTGTACCCGCACCCCTCTCTATGATCCACCCACTTTCTATCCCTAACTCTTCTTAAACTTTCATAAGTACCCGATAATACATAGGTATTTTTGTTTATTTATTTTGTTTTTCTTGTTCCCTCCCCTCTCTTCCCCAGACATACACCTAGCGTTAAATAGCGATTGTCGATATTTAAAAAATTCTGTTGAATTATAATCAATATCGTAGAAACGTTGTTGTTGTTTTCGTTTTTGTAACGATCACATTTATACATAACTAGGTACGATCAGTTTATACGGAGGACAATTGAGCCGATTCGGTGGCAAGCGATCATGTAGTGGAGCTGTCAGTGTAGGAATAATTTACTATTGGAATATTCTGATGATACGCGTTTCGGATATGCACCATTCGACCGCAGCGTATCGAGCTACTACTAATCGGATATTACCACGATATCCTTCGAACATTATATTTCGGTATTCTGATATTTACGCAATATTAATAACAAAATTACCTGCCTCCAGGTGTATCGTTTAAAATCGTGCATGACATTCCACATAGACATCATACGTATGTATTTATTTACGTAAATGTATGTGTTTGTGAGTATATAAATAAAATTTCTCGAAAATAATATAATGTGTCGGAAAGATTAATTAATTTTTGTTTTCCTTCTTTATTAAAAACTTATTAAAAATTGATCCTTTGAATCGTAGAACTAATTCGACGATACGAGATTATTATATAATATTATAAAAATTGAAAAAAGGAAGAAAAATTGTGTGAGTATGTGTGTGTGTGTGTGTATGTGTGGGTAGGTGGGTGGATGGATGTATTGGTGTATATGGATATGGATGTGTGTGGGTGTAAGTGTGAGTATGGGCATGTGTGTGTGAAAAACGAGATCACGATGATATTAAAATAGGACGTATATAATACGTCCATTGTAAATAGATACCTATATACATACATACGTACAAGTTAATAATTTTCATCGTTCGCGTTAATATCGTCAATTGAATTCTATTCAATAAGATGATAACGACGATTACTAAATCTCGAGATAGATATACGAGAGTGCAAGCATCATTTTACATATATGCATACATATATATATATATATAGTTTGATAGAGTCGTATATTAGTTAACACAGGTACCAAGTGATCGTCGAATTCATAATACAAAGTAAGTACGTTATATTTAATATCACGAATATGCAAAGACAGTATTAGAGAGTCGGCACTTATGACACGACTCTTCTCTCTTTCTCTTTCTCTTCCTCGACAAACGCAAACGTTTTCCGTCGCCAGACGCTCAGGCATAATTTTCTTCGTTAGATGCCTAAAGAGGTAATGTTGGATGGGAAGCGCTCGTTATATAAAGTTAAATATAAACTTAGAGCTCAAGTCACGTATTACTAAATGGAAAGGTACTCATGACACACGGAAAGACTCAAATAGAGAAAGGGAAATAGATAAAGAGACAAAGAGAGAGAGAGAGAGAGAGAGAGAGAGAGAGAGAGAGAGAAAGTGAATCGTGTTCTATTATTCTTCTCATAATATTTTTAATATATCTATTTGTATGAATATTTATATCATTCATACGTTTATACGCACACACACATACACGCGTAAGTATGTATGAAATATGATATATAATCATCTTGTTTCCATTTGTGATTTTTCAAATCCCTTTTCTATTCTCTTTTTTTCCTATTTTGTTTTTCAGCTTGTCATCAAGTTTGACCGAAGAGAGAAAAAGCCGATAAAAATCCGAAGAAAAAGGATTCAATTTGTAAAGGTTTAAATCAAATAAAATATTTTTTTTGTTCCTCCTCTTTCCTTTTTCCTCTCTTTTCGAAGAACGATGCACGCAGCTTTGAGTAGAGACGAAACGAATTTACGTGAAAGAGAAAAATGTAGGACAGCGAAGTGGGGCAAATCACGGAACGGTTTAAGAGAACGTCGGAATATTTGAAGGACTTACCCATTCGAGGAAACAGCAACGAATGACGGACGGTGCCTTTGCTGAAGAAATATCGTTCAAAACGTTTTACCCCTGTCTTTCTTTCTTTCTTTTTGTCTTTCTTTCATTCTTTCCGTCTGGCTCTCTCTCTCTCTCTCTCTCTCTCTCTCTCTCTCTCTTTCTGTCTCTTTCCTTCCTCTCTTCTTCCTCCTTCGAATGATCTGTATCGTTCACCGCAAAATTCAACTAGAATAACAATGAGATGCATTGAAAATTCGTTAACAAGAAAAAGGAAAGAAAGAAAAAAAGGACAAAAATACAATAGATAATAAAAGTTAATAGAATAATGTCCCATCGTAAGACTACGAAGTTTAAACCACGAGGTGTGAATCACGCTTTCGTGGAAGGGGGTGTGAACTGCGACCCGTTTAGTAAACGTGCTATTTGTAAAGATTGCCTGTGACGTCAATGCCTTCAAGGCTCGAATCGTGACGGGATCAAACCGATTTGATTTTCGATCGTGACAAAGTGACAAGCGTGAAACAAGTTGACTACCACAAAACTTCTTATATTAAAATTGAACGAATGAATGATTCACAGGTCAGTTGTTTTCACCTTCTTCAATTAAAAATTCCATGCGAATGCGCTTTCTACGCTACTAACAATAAGCGCGCAAAAGAAAAAAGCAAACAAAAACAACGAGCTCGACGACGTGATTCATGTACGTGGTTCATGTCTCTCGGGAAGGCTACATAATAAGTTCATTATATTTTTATAATTTATTGCATTGTCTGACTTACGTTAATAAAGAAAAAAGAAATGAGAAAATAAACAAACAAAATAGGAAAAAAAGAAAGGGGAAAAAACGACGAAGAAAACTTATTTTCATTCAATTTTCATTACCCTAAACAAAGTTAAAAAAAAAAGAAAGACAAAATCCATAAAATACGGCCGTATCGATTGGAATAAATATTGTAATCATATTTAAATGCGACTCTTATCCATTCCTCTCTGTCGATGAAAGGAAAACTTTAATACGAAACCACGTAGCCATCATGAGTTAATACACGTAACACGTTAAAGTGTTTTCGCGGACGTCCGTCCGAACCATCTATCGAACTTCTACTTAAACTTTTTCCTTTTCTATTTCTCTCTCTCTCTCTCTCTCCTTCTCTCTCTCTCTCTCCTTCTCTCTCTCTCTCTCCTTCTCTCTCTCTCTCTCTCCTTCTCTCTCTCTCTCTCCTTCTCTCTCTCTCTCTCCTTCTCTCTCTCTCTCTCTTTTTCTCATTCTCTCTCGATCTCTCCTATTAATAAGAAAGTCACTTTACGTCGTCGAAAAGGCAAGCTTAACGCACTTTACACCGGCAATGTCGAAGGTAGAGGTGCGAAAGTCGTTGTCAGACTTCCGCCTTTGCAAAAGTGTTTCGCTCTTTCTCTCTCTCTCTCTCTCTCTCTCTCTCTCTCTCTCTTTCTCTTTCTCTCTTTCTCACAGATCCACGGAGAATAAGAAACTGAACGTGTCCAGGTCAGAGAAGCAAAGTTTAAGAGGGATTAGCTATGTCAAAGTTAAGTCACAGAACGAGGATTACGTACACTTCGCGAACGCGTGGATGTAGTTAACCCTTACACCGGCACTGATATACTAATTGAATTAGTTATTTCGAAGCGGAAAGTTAACGCGGGCACGTCTACGTGAAGTTTTCAAGCTGAAATAGCTGGCAGAATCGACGTCGGCACCGACGCCGCCGTCGACGTACTACCTACCACCTTCGAAAACTTCTTATTAACTCGAAAGTTTGATTTGGTATCGTTCCTGAGTGTTATTTAATTACCGATTTCGACGAATACGTGATGTTGATTTAAAAAGAAAAAAAAAAGAATCAAAAGATCAATAAAAATAACAAAAAAAAAATTAAAAATAAAAGAAACAATCCATTTCCAACGCTGCCTGGGCGAAACTGACGTTCGATCAAGAAAAAATTGTAAAATACGAAACGCGGATTCGTGGATGAATTTTATTTATACGCTGCCAGTCGGAGTTGTATATTTTTATTTATTTTTCATTTTTTAATTTTAATTTTTTTTTTACCTTTATTTGCATTTAATTTTTGTAAAACAACTCGTAATAAATGTGGTACGAACTCTTTACTTTTCCCTCTCTCTCTCTCTCTCCCTGCCCTCTCTCTTTCGATAATGCACGATGAAGAACAAATATATAACAATGTATACAAGAACATATACATTGGTAACAACAACGTACAATTTACAAAAAGTTTGTTTTCTCTTTTCGATTCGTTCGCAATATTTTAACTCATTAGCTTTTACATATGAGTCAAATTTGCTTTAACTTCTTTTTTGTTTTAATTTTTGAATCCCATTCCTCCAACCCTCTTTCACGACACAGCAATGTCCAGAAGCACGTACGATTACGTCCACCGTGTTACCGCTTTTGCATAACGCATGTCCATAATGAAATGGGCGAAAATTAGCGATAAACTTATGTCGAAGCACTTTCATTAAAAATTTGGCGGTACTACTCGAGAGATATCGTGGTAGTACGCTGAGTTTGCGGGGAGTATTGCATCGCGTGATGAAAGTGGTGGGGGAAGGGAAGGGAAAGAGACGGGAGGGGAAGAGTGTAGAAATTAATGGCTCGTCGGACCAACGCTAGGTCATTCCACTTGCCGACTTCGCATATAGGTTTACAGTGATACTACCTAGTTTTGATGGTTTCGCAATGCTATCTGAAAGAGAGAGAGAGAGAGAGAGAGAGAGAGAGAGAGAGTGAGAGAGAGAGAGAGAGAGAGAAACAGAGAGACAGGAGATGGAGAGATACAGAGAGAAAGAGGGAAAGAGACAGAGAGCCATATTTCTCGAATTTATGAATACGATGAATACCACGTTACCGTGTATAACATTACGATAACGTCGACTTTTGTTTTTGACATTAAGAACTGGAGCGTTAGTTCTATCGATCGCTCGACAGATATATAAATATGTATGCTGAAGTAAATTAAAATATGATTTTCAAAGGGATCGACATTTTTTTCCATAGTTTGCAAATTGTTTACACAAGAGCTACACGATAAATTCTCAACTTTCTTTCTCGTCAATAACAAGTTTTTTCGATTACGAGATAGTCCGTGTTCAACACGATTTTTTTTAATAAACAATTATCTTCGAATAACGATCAGCAAATCGCGTGCCGATCGGACAATACTTGTCAAGACGACAAAGTACGGTTTATGTACGGTTTATATGTACATATCTTGTTTTACATATAACAAACTTACCGTTGAAAAGAACTATCATCCGGAGAATGAGGTCTACACTTTTCGTGCGATTACCGGTATACGAGAGCGATAGGCACAGATGAATTTACAAGCTAAGGGAAATTTATGGAAAGAGCGACACGATGACTCTACCGATTTTACGTTGTAGATTTTGACATCCAATTCGAGGAGATCCATGTTGTAGATAAGATTCACGACAGAATGTAATTAAAGATTATAAGGTACTATCGTGTTGTATAAATAGAGGCGACCTGATACATTGTTGGTTAATGACAGTTCACTTCGTAAATATCTAGAAAACAAATATACCAAATATGATAAAAAATAAAACATGAAATGAAAAATACTTTATTTTCTATTCAAATTAATTATCCTTTTTTACAGTTTATGAAATAAATATAGTTTTTAACTGGATGACTTGAATGAATATGTATATATGTAAGATTCATATTTTTCAAAAATCTATCTCTCGTGCTTTGTGAAAAGCCGCCACAAGAGCATTTAATTGTACTGCCTCGCTACATCCGATTGCTACCCTTTTTTCGATTTCAGCCATTTTGATCACCAAATCTATGAGTATGTAATCTGGGAATTCAACTTAAAAATATCTTTACATTAGAAATAATCTTTCCATTTGTATTAACAATATACACTTACTTTTATGTACAAATAGATGCAGTTCAGTCAATATGTCTTGTAATGCTAGTCCTTTCTGAATTTTTAGATCTTGTATTTCTTATCATCCATTAAGGAAACTATTAAAATTGACAAAACAATGATAAAAATTGTTGAGTAAAATCAAAAGGATACTACAATAGGATAGTTCATAAGATTCATTTAACAACCAGTTTGCAATATTTTTTATATCAATTGGTAGAGGGTGTCCAACACAAGAATATACTGTTTCCTCTGTAACTGATCCAAAAGCTAACCAAGTACTCTGAAGTATATTTAGTACTTTCCTCATATCTCCACCGCACAGTGTCATTAGTGCTTGTTTCCCATCATCTGTTACTTTTAAACTAATAATCATAAGTATATTTATAAATTTCTAATCCTAATTACAAACTAATTGTTTTAATACTCAAATTAAAAATTACTTTTCCTGCTCTATAACATCATTTAGTCTTGGTAAAATTTGTTCTGATTGTAAAGGGCCAAATCTAAATTTTGTACATCTTGACTGAAGAGCAGGTATAATTTTACCAAGATAATTACATATAATGCAAAAGCGTACATTCTCTGTATACTTCTCAATAACTGAAAAGAAATTATATTTCTTTTGATATCTAGTATAGCTATATTTAACTGCAAATTAACTTACTTCTCCTAAGAGCATTTTGAGCATCGTTTGTCATAGCATCTGCTTCATCGAGAATAATCAATTTAAATCCAGATCTGTACATAGTACCTGTACTCGCAAAATTTAATATTTGTCCTCTGACTATACCTATTCCTCTATCATCAGATGCATTCATTTCTAATACCTATGTGTACATACTACAATATTACAGAAGATATACATAGAGTTAATATCATCAATACATATTAATATAAAAGAAGCAATACCATAGAATTAAATTGTGCAGGTTTATAAAGTTTCCTTGCACAAGCTAATATAGTACTGGTTTTTCCTGTGCCTGGTGGTCCATAAAGTAGAAGGTGAGGAAGTTGATTCTCATCAATGAATTTGGTAACTAAGAATCGTTTAAAAGAATATAAAAAGAAAAATGATTATTAGATATCGTGTATTTATCGATTACACTAATTATTACAAAAATATTTACTTGTTTTTAATATTTCTTCATGAGAGATGAGTTCTTCCAACTTTTTAGGTCGATATTTTTCAACCCTGAAAAAAAGAACATTATAAAAGTATTGATAAGCACAAGTTCAAAAATATTTAAAATGCAAACTTACCATGGTAAATTCGTAGATGTTTTGTTATCAGAAGCCATTATATTACTCAAATGCTCGTTATTAGAAAGTAAATCTAAGGTTAGCTACGATCCCGCGCATTGTATCTCACTTAAATATGGCGTAGTTACATCTTGACTTTTTCGAATAGAGCGTTCCTATTGGTTCAAGAACTCAAACCAATCAGAACAAAGCAAACAAAAGTTGTTACAAAGTTACAAAATGATATTGAAGCGTTTGATGATTTAGAAAATGGAAAACGAGATCGCATAAAAGATCTGTCTAAAGAGAACTTTCATTTAAAATATATATTACAAACATTTGTGATTCGTACGAACGATCGAAAATTGTTGGAATTTTTTACGACAATGGGTACGAAGAGTGAAAGATCAGCGAACGATGCAGAATTATTACATGATCAAACGCCTGAATATATGTTGCTACCTAAAATGAGATTCAAGTTAAGTTTAAGCGAATTTTGGGGAGCCGAAGAATTGAAAAATTCCTTCTTAGATATTATAAAGCGTAACAATATGGCACCGTATTACAAAGATGTGTGTCAAGATTTCTATTGGGAAATGGATACAAATTTATATAACGAAATGCATCAGGCTAACGTAATCGCATGGGAAGAATTAGAAGCGGGCAATACAAATTTGAATATCGAGGAAGAAACTAAAGGAAATTGGAGAGATATGCTTGAATACGCGTGTAAGATCGGTGATACCGATCGTGCTAACAGTATTGCAACTTCTATATTCGAAGATACGAACAATTCATCCGGTCTTAGAGCAGAAGCAGCTTTCTGCTTATTTCGAATAGCATATTTCAAAAGCAACGTTTCGTCGATGGGCAAGACAGTCAAGAATATTAACGATTTGATGGAAGGTATATATGTGTGTGTATATATTTATATATATATATATATATATATATATATATATATAATATTCATGAACGTAAATACTTACATACGCGTCACAAAAATAATAAAATTCGAGTTTCCCAATCTTTCATTCATTATAACACTATCAACGTCAACAATTCCATTCATTCGTTTATTTATTTACTTATTTTTTTTTATTTTCTACCACATATCCTAATTAAAAAATTGAAGAACAACCGAATTTAATATTCGATGATCCCTTTTTAGTATCCTGCAATATGGGTAGCAACTGGTGTTGTCGAAATAAATTGAAGGCATACGAGGCGCTCTATTGTTTGGCTGTAAGAAATTTCGCACGTGCTGTTTCCCTTTTATTAGACTGCATTCCTACTTTCGAATCGTACGAATTGTTACCGTTCAAGGATATCGTACAGTACACTATCCTGGCCGGTATGATCTCTTTATCAAGATCAGACCTTGATAAACGATTCAATAATAATGGTATCCTACAGCAATCTTTAATGATCGAATGTTCAGCTTACATGGATTATTTAAACAGTCTCTATGATTGTCATTACGCTGATTTCTTTCAACATCTTGCATGGATAGAAATGGAAATGAAATTTGATCCTCTTCTTCGTCCACATTATCAGTATTACGTTCGAGAAATGCGCATAAAAGCGTATTCACAACTTCTACAGGCATATCGTACACTCAGTTTAAATCGTATGGCTATCGAATTTGGCGTTACTGAGGATTATATAGAACAGGAAATGGCACGGTTTATCGCGAATGGTAGATTACATTGTAAAATTGATAAAGTTTCTGGTACCGTGGTTACCATTAGCGCATCCGGTTGTGACAGAGGACAACCGCCTGATGCTAGCTGCGATCGAGGATTGGTTTATCAAAATACGATAAAACGAGGCGATATGTTGCTTAATCGGCTAAAAAAATTGGGACAAGTTATTGAATTCTGATGCTAGTTATCGGTCTTCGTTTCTCCCAGATTTGATTTTCGCGCTGTTCGAAGTTTTACAGATTTTTTCGTGTAACGATTCTCTTCATAAAATTGTGTTTTCCATTAAAGTTTACACGGTAAATGGTTATAATTAGATTATAAACATCTGTTTTGATTGTAAATATATATATATATATATATATATATATATATATATATATATATATACGAATTAACACATACGAATTAATATTCGACAAAATAACCTTTAAAATTGGCTTACACTCCGCACATATGCATACATTTAATGTATTCAGTAAAAATTTTTTATAAGAGTCAGACATGGCTCATCGAATCTTTTTAGAACGTTCTAATACAATTTCAAAGACAGTAATCAACGTTACACACAAATTTAATTATTTGCTCGTACTTGACTTTGAAGCTACTTGTGAAAAAAACTCCTTAATAGTGCCTCAAGAAATCATTGAATTTCCTTGCATAGTATTAAACACGCACGACTTCAAAATCGAAAATGTTTTTCATCGTTACATCAAGCCTAAGGTGCATCCTAATCTCACAACTTTTTGCACTGAATTAACTGGAATAATGCAGGAAATGGTCGACAATGAACCTCACTTTCCAGTTGTATTCTCTCAATTCTGTACCTGGTTAAAGGACAATAATTACTTTGATCCAGTTGATAAAAGTGCTTTTGTAACATGTGGCAATTGGGATTTAAAAACAATGTTACCTAGTCAATGTGCTATAGACAATTTACCATTACCAAAAGAATTCAATCAATGGATAAACTTGAAAGAAATATTCTGCGTTTCATGTAAATATTTCCCTCGTAATTTAATAGATATGCTTTCTCACTTTAACCTTTCAATGACTGGTAGACTACATTCTGGCATCAATGATGTACAAAACATGGTTAAAATAATTCAAGCTTTAAACAAGATGCATAAAGCACAATTTAAAATTACCAATAAATTGAATAAGAAAAAAATTGTAACTTAATCAACATTTTTTTATAGTAAAATTTATAGAAAAAAATCTTTATTAACATTAAAATATCGTTTTTATAAAATATAAAAATACTTGTATTAAAATCTGTACATTAAATGTTAAATTACTCCAATAAGACACAAATTATTGCCGTACGACAGCTATTTTTATCTTTACATCTTGTCTGTGATTTTCAGTGTATATTTTAAGTGTAGCCTCTAAATTACGTTGAACTTTCTGTTTGCATTTAATTTTTAAAGGAAATCCTTTACCAGCTGGTATCATACCCTCGGTTGGTACTATACTAAGTACATCTGTGTTTGATAAAACAGTTTCATATGGTTGCGCTACTCTGCTTGAACTTAAAATAGTCACAATCGCTTCATTTTTTATTGAAGGAATTAAGTTCACAACATTCGGAGATACGGTAAAATAATCATCATACATTTCATGACGTATATTATTAACTTCACAGCCTCCTATTATTGTCCTGCAAAATATAGAAATAAGAATTATGATTAATTTAGTAATAAAAATTCATTTTTATGAAATTTTTAATATTATAGATATTATTATTATTTTATTATAATAGGTATTAACAAACGTATTTACTCTGAAGGTAAAAAGCTTTTTCCACTTGATTCCACATCTACATGACTGTTGTCACTATAAAGAGAATAAAACATCTGTGATTCATCTGCACTATCATGAATCATAGATAATGTCTCATCTGCATTGGTCTCCATAATTAATATTATTTCATGTTGGCTTACTCCATGACATAAATCACTAAGATTTTGCTATAAATAACTCGAAATATTACTATCCAAACTCAAAAAAATTTCTTGCAGACAAAATATTGAATATATTATAATTAAACTTACTATTGTATCATTAATTAAATTTAAATCTGGCATTAATTGTTCTCCAGGAAAAACCTTGCAAAGTGGATAAACTATATTCCTAAATGGTTCACTTTCAACTCCATTTAAATCACCTGCATTCTTTATTTTATTATACAATCGACGTATTCGCCAACGTGTCGGCTCATCACCATAAATGATATTTATAGTCCCAACATGACATACATCAGAACGTTGTCGCAATAATATTAAGTCTTCTTTTCTTGGTTGAAATTCTAATGTAACCCACTGAGTTTCTTTTGGTTCCAATAATAGTTCTGTTGGATTTACTTGCCAACTAGAAACCACGGAAGGGTAAATAGCTGAAAAAAAGTTTTATTTCAATAACTAATATAAAAAATAAAGTAGAGAATCAAATAACAAAGTCAAATAAGAAGCAACATAAATAATATACCTTTTGGTATTAATTTGACTTTAGCGTACGAATGAAGATCACCAATATTTTCTAACTTGATTTTAGCTTTTAAAATTTCTCCAGAATTCAATTTACCAAGAGACAACCACATTTTACCATTAATATCCTTAAATGGTTTAGAAATAATGACTCTGCCAAAACCACCATAACCATATAATAATATCTAGAAATATATTAAGTCAAATGTGCTATAATATGTCAACTAATAACTAATTATATATTAAAGGATTTCTACATAAGGAAAATATTTACTGCTTTTGAGGAACGTGAATCGCTTTCTTCTTTTTTGATTTCATAATGTTTAAAAACAATTTTTCCAATAGCTGCACCAACATGATGTGGACAGAATATAACAGAAAGTGTTTTACTTTCCATACGATGCAGCACTAGCATAATATTTGGACTAGTTGTTTGATGATCTTTAAGAAACTAAAATATTATTCTTTATTTTATAAACATAATTATTACTCATTAGAACAGCACTATCGTTCTAATTATACTTACTAGAAAACTATTATTCTTATCGGATATCTGAACTTGAAGTTTTATTCTGTTATCACTTATATTACGAATGGTGAATTCTTTAGTATCACTTTTACTTGGCTTTACAGACCCCCATACTAAAGCAGCATGTGTTGATTTAATAGGAATTTTATCCCCAGCAACAGTGGAGCCAGATATTGAACTGATTGGAGAATTTCTTCCAGATCTAACACAATAATTACAATTTTCTTTACTGCTACTATAAGTAGTATAATTATAAAATCTACCTGCTGGATAACGTGCTATGTGGTGAACTCGGAGAAATAGCATCAGAAGTTTGTTGTGGTGTTTCGCATCGTAAATAACTTTCGTTTTCTGCCTCCACATTTTGTAGTCCAATTACAGAGTAATAATAAGTATTATTACCAATAGATAATTTAATTTTAACATGTCTGTAATAGTCCCATTATTACTTAGAAATAACACCAAAACATTAAAGAATGTAAACTTATAAAAACATTAATTTCAAAAGTATTACTCACCTATCATGAGTATCAGAGCAACGTGGTTTGAATGTTATTAAAAATTTGTCTGTTGCATTACGCTGTAACGTTAAAGTTTCAGGTTTAACAGAAAAATCTTCAATACAATTTGAAGACTTTTCATCTTGCACTATGAATGCTACTATTAGAAGAGGCAATTCTCCTGTATTAACAATAGTTAAAGATTTGGTTTGTTTCCTGGGAATCTGCATAGGTAATTCAGTATCAACAACTTGTATTTTACTTGAGCCTATTTTTACATACAATGGTATTTCTTTTATCATTACAGCATTATCTTTTTTGTTATCTACTTGTATTAATAGTTTAGCTTCTATGCTGATCAATTGATTTTTTAATGATTCTGCTAAATTAAAAATAATTATTTAAAAAGAAATAATAAAGAATAATCAACATATCTTGTATTGTTATTACCTGAAGCTAATAATGATGAGGTCCCTTCACATTGCACAACAGCAGTAAAATGTTCTCGAGGCTTAAGTTCATGAGTAAAACCATCTTGTAAATTATTTATGCTAAAAAATTTTGGACCATCCTGTGATTGTTAAATACATTTTAATTAAGCTGCTAAATATACTTTATGATTAATTTAGCTCAAATTATAAAAAAAGAACCTTACATGTACAACAGATAATATTATAGGGAGTATCACATTATTTTTATTTTGTAATGTAATAGATAAAGTTTCCATAGTATTTTCAATAATGCTACCAAAATTAAGTTCTGGTTTTTTAAAAGGTGTTAATACATTTACTTGAAGTTCTTCTGATTCAACATAAATCATGTGTTTAATTATTGATTCTTTTCTTGTTACCATATCAGTCGTTATTATATTTAATATCACTATTGCAGGATTAGTTTTCTTTGTTATTTTTACACCAATCTAAATATATACATCTTTTAATAAATATAGTATTATACTAGTACAATTATTTATGTATATCTATGTATACCTTAACGGATCGAGTTGAATTCGGTTTTATAAGAATTGTATCTTTGGGCAAATGAAGTATTATATTTTGCTTATCTCCTTGTAATTGATATGTACCTAATGAGCAGATTATCCATCTGTCACCTGTATTTGTTAATACAATATCTGCTTCTCTAGATATACCAACAATGCAACTGCAAATCTCTTGACCATTTCTGCTAATAATGATACCTAAAAGACAGTTTGTAAACATTGGCATCAGAATTCGTTTTTTATAATAAAGTATAATTGTATTTTACGAAGCTTTTTTACCATGTAACTGAGACGTTATTTCCGAACATGACTGTTCAGCAGTTGCTGATTTTTGAGCTACACTATTGTCCATCTTCGATGTATATGAGATGTTTTCTTGTTTGAACGATTTATTTCTTTCTATTCCTGATTTATCAGACTTCATTTCGGACAGAGATAATTTATTATCTTTAAAAATCGACTGTATATCTGGTAATTTTATTTCATCTAAAATGTGATTAGTATATAAAATATATTATTTTTATATATACTATTTGTTCATTTAAAATATAGTATGATCATGATAGATTTAAATTTAATTGCTTAACTTAATTAGTGAATAAGTACATACCAGTAGCTTGCTGTTGGAAACTTATTGAACTCTTTTCAGTTTTTTCTTTCTTTAATGACTTTCTTTGAGGAATATTTTCAAAAGTATCCTTAGTATGTAAATCTAAATCAGATGTAAATGATAACATTCTTGGCAAAGTTTGTTTATTTTCTAATGTTTTATTAATGGTTTTACTATCTAATGAAAGTTTAGATGATTTATTATCATCTTTAATGTTAAGAGTACTTGGAGTTGCAGGCATAGAACATCTGCTGGAAGGTAAAAGCGTATATGTGTTGCCTTTGTCATCATTTTTTTCTAACTGAAATTCTTTCCTCTTCTTTTTTGCCATTATAAGTTGATCTACTAATCTTCGTGGAGTACAATTATCTATATCTTGTAGTACTTGAGCAATACTACTTAAACTCATAATACTGTGCTCTTCTATATCTTTTGTTGAATTTGTAAGATGGGTCTGCTCCTTTTCTCTGAATGTCAAAGATCCTAAAATATAATCTTTTAAAAAAATGGAAAAATAATTTATATAAGATATTAAAGTTACCATCTGCTATAGTTGAATCAACTAAAGGGATTAGTCTGTGTTTCTTTTGAGGGCTGTTAATAGACAATCCTAAAGTTGGTCTATCCACAATATCATTTGACAAGTCTCCAAGATTTCCACATTTCCTTTTGAAAAATTCACCAATAGATACTTTACGTCCAGCATTAGATCTGGATTATCAATAAATTTGATTAATAATTTGATTAATAATAAATTTTGTACAATTTATTACAAAAAACTTACTCTACTGATAGATCCAATTCACCAATAATACCAGAAAAGCATGACAAATCTAAATATTCTTTTTCTGAACTAGTTGCCAGAGGAAGATCATAAGAACAGTTCTGTTTCCAAGAAGATTCATCAGCTAATAAGTGGCTGGTCATTTGAGAGATAGACTGAAATTCTTCATTGTTAAATTGTGCCATCAGCTCAGCAGTTGTTGTATCAAAACTAATTCCTTCTGTACTCTTTGAAGAGAATGAAGATACACATTTCTCTGCACTTTTACTCATTTCTGAAGAACGAGCTGTTATTTCATTAGGTTCAAATACAACCTGGAAATAAAATAATATACAAATTTCTATATTCTTTCACCTTTCACATTATCATTACTTACACTGTCTGATCTGCCTTCAACGTGTAACGTTTGTGTACTATTCTGTTGCTTCATCTTATTATCATTATTGTATGTAGAAGAATTACTGTCGACATGATCTGAAGGATTAAAATAATTTGTTAAAGTTTCAATATTGACATCATCCTTTTTATTAGCTTCTGGAAGACGGTATCATTTATGAAAGATCAATACATATGCATATATTAATGTTCTATATGTTATATAACTACGTATATATTTTAAAGAGATTTGTCTTTTTATTACCAGAGGAAGATATTAAACCTTCAAAATTGCTACATTTTCTAAGTAACTTTCTAGCAAGTTCTTGCTCAGCATCCAATCTATCAGATTCTTTCTTTTGTTTATCATTCATTCCACTTGTTTCTCCTAATACTAAAAAATAACAGTAGTAATATCACATTTAATGAAAGCAATAAGGATCATATTGTAATACTTACAAGTTGATATATTATTAAGAATACCTAACGAAGAATCATCTGACTTTAATAACATATTATTGCCACGTAGAGAAGGCGGTACAATGTTCTCATCTCTAAAATTCCTGCCAAGATATTTGTTTTCGAGTCTACAAATATAATGTTTAAAATTACTTACTTTCTCATATCTAACTCTTTTAAATTATTCTTAAATCTATGTCAAATATGAACAAAAAAAAACATACGTAGACTTTCTTTGTACTGTCGATGAAGCCTTTGGCATAGGAGTGCTCAATAATGTTATATCCAACTCAGTATTATGAAATTTTGACGGGGTTGACATTATGAGATTTTAAGTTATTGTTACAAATTAATTCTAAAATCTTTTATATCCTTTTATATTTTAATCTATAAATAAAATAAGATTTTATGTTATTTTCGATCGATAATGTAAGAAATAAATAAAAACTCCAAACCACATCGTTCGAGACAAATCCCGTGACAGTAAATCGATTCGTTCAGTTTTAACGTTCAAATTTGAAAATCTTTGACATTGTCATGAACATAGTGAAATAGATTGCGCGTATAAGATGGCGCAAGTCGTTGGTAAATTTCTGATATTTAAACTCATGATAAGAGTTTAAAGTAATACTTCCCTCCGTATTGATAGATGTCTGTAGCGTCGCCGCGAATTGAATGCCCTCTGCATTTGAAGTTGATGTGACGTCATATGAGATGTGACTTTTAAGATGAGTTGTAATACGTTGAATTATTAAAGCTCCACGTAATAAAATATCAAACAAATCTCAACATCTATTCATTAAACACGTATATATAGCGCTGCATAAAATAAATTTATTACTTTTAAATAATACTGTTTAAATATTGTATATATGTTTAAATATTACATAACTATCGCCCAACCTTAAATAAAAAATAATTTTACCCATATTTATTATGTATACTTACCTATAAAAACGTTAATATAAAAAAATTAATAAAATTATACTATATAAATATTAATAAATGTTAATAATAATTCGTGATAGACATACGACAAGACAAAAGAAAATAATGCGTTTTTAAATACTTTTTGCTTTTAGGATAAGAAGAGAATACATTATCTACAAATCTATACTAAAATAAAAAAAAAAAAAAAACGGATTCTTCAAAAAATTTACTTATGCATATGTAGATACATATGTGAGAAAATTATGCTTTCAGAGAGAGATACATATAAAGTTTTTCATAAAAGCTTTCCCATTGCCGAGCACGGCATTCGTGTGTAATTTATGCAGTGTCATGTTGAAGCAAGTTTTTTTCGTCGTTTATTTTCGCATTGAAAGCAAAAATTTTCTAAGAAATTATATAGGTCAGTGCATTAATGCTTCTTGGAATGTATGTAGGTCAATAGTGTTCGAATATATAAATCAAAGACTTCGTTTTTTCTTTCCATGTTCCAAGCTATTACTTTCTCGTTTTATGTCGCTTCAATTTCTTCGAAAGATCAATCGAACATTCCCGATGATTTCCGATTACTAATGAATCTCATAATATTCATTTAATTTATATATTACTTATTATTAAATACTTATAAATAACAATTTTATGAAATATTATTTTTAAATAAATGTTTTAATTATTTGAAATTAATAATAAATGTTTATTATTGAAATAAATGTTTTAATTATTTGATTTATTGATTATTTATTTTTTAGCGCGCAAAATAGAACATACAGGAAAGCTACATACATATGTATGAAAGAAGATTACGTATATTTAGCGGAAACTCATTTTGATTAAATATTTAATTACAAAATAATTATTTATTGCTTGCAAAAGCTTGTGCAAAGGAATTGTGCGATACAGTCAAAAGATAGAAACTTATCTTAAAAGTGTACACTAATCTCTCAACGAAACAGCGATTCAATTTTGTGATTAATGGCGAGAGTGGAAAATAAAACTTGTTTCTCCAGTTTTGTTGAAGTTTTTTCGATTGAAGATTTATTATCTTTACTAAGCGGATTACATAGTCTAATTCAAATTTTTGATTATAATTATAATTATAATAATAAAATGGTATGGGCGATCGAGTAGAACATAACATTCCACTTCTTTAAAAAAGTTGTAGGCTTCTATTGGGCGTACGTTTTTTACAATTTTCTTATGGTTAAATGTATATACTTACATATTTATATCTATTTTTTTTTAATTTATTTGTTTTTCTTTGTGAGACGTTACATATACTTATTAAATAATATCTTACGAATTATATTTGTCAGATCTATCGTAAATAATTTTTATATCATGAAAATATGATCCTTTACGTATTTCAAATTAAACGCTGTATGTAAATAGGAGATTTTTTTAGCCTATGATAAATTCACATTAAGTAAAATATTCGACTTTAAATTATCTGCAAAATTATCGGAAATGTTAGTGGTTCATCCATGTTTGAAACAAATATAGGGCTCTTGATATTTGTTGGATCTCTTGCTTGAAAGGTTTCTTCGTACCTGCGTATGAGAACTAACTTCTCAAGAGTTTATATAGTTTTCAGGTACCTTGTTTCAGAGTTTTAGAAATTTGAGTTGTCCATAGGAACGGAGCGCGGCTAGCGTTGACCATCGCTGGGGCCGGAATACTTTTTGTATAATTGGTTAAAGAGAGGAACGTAAAATGGGATTTACGTTTCGGAAATTCCCG
Source organism: Dolichovespula sylvestris (assembly GCA_918808275.2). Lineage (NCBI taxonomy): Eukaryota > Metazoa > Arthropoda > Insecta > Hymenoptera > Vespidae > Dolichovespula > Dolichovespula sylvestris. Next base: position 1,893,042 of record OU964967.1, read on the forward strand.
GAGATTTTTATGACCCTAATACTGTCCAACCGCTACCTAAGGAAGGCAAATTACTAACGAGTGCTCCTGTATTAATTTCACACGAAAATGACTGCATATTGATTGAAAAAAATCGACAAACGCATATATGCGCCCTTACTCCACACCGGACTTAGAGAAAACACATATATGCGGCCACACGGATGACTTTAGCCAAATGCATATATGCGTCCATAGAGCTCTAAGGGTAAAAAAAAAAACCTTTGCTATGGTTCTTGAGAAAAGCTTTCAATATTTCTTTACGTATTTGTTTATTACTCTAATATAAAATCTTTTATTAATTTAGAGAAAAATTTGATATACACGTCGTGTTTAGATCGTTACCATTAATATTTCCATTTTCATTATTTTTTGTTTTGTTTTTTTTTTTTATTGAATTTACTATAATTATCTTATCTTCTAAACTATGTGGTTTTGTTTTTGCGATAATTAATCCATTAGATTTCAGCTCAATTAAGTTTTAAGTTTGCGTTTTAAGAATTTTTATTTTTAATACTTTTAATTTTAAAATTATCTTCATTATTTTCTTATAATTAGTTTTTTACTTTCTATGTTATGTAAAGTTTCCACTTCAAAGTTTTCATTCTATATCATTTTTTCTTAAACTATTATGAGTGTATCCTAAATGTTTCGTGTTATCGAGAGTTTGAATTTGTTTATAGTTTGTCGTTTTTGGATTGATTGACGACCGTATTAACCGAAATTTCTGTAGTATTCACAGAATTTTTGATTGTCATCGTTAAAGTTCTGTATTCATCAATCGCTTGTCCGTAATGATAAAATGTATAAACTCTTTCACGTATAGTTGGGTAATCGTCTGATTGTGTGTACGATGCTGGATTTTCTATTGTACGGCATTCGTTAATATTGTGTCTTCGCGCATCACATTTTTTCAAATATTTAATCTTTTTTTCAAATGCTCTGCATTCTTCGATCATATGGTCTGTATGCTTACAATATTCGCAAAATATATCTGGAAGAACTCTATCGTTTTGTCTGGGTGTATAATAGTTATTTGACGGATTGTATTGTGGGTCTTCGTATTCAATATCATTTGTCTTTGATTTGTTTTGATATCGTCGTTGATGATTATTATATGTGTCTGCATCAGTATAGTATTGTGGTTTGTTTATTTCCTGTGCAGGAATAAAGTATTCCAAATCCTGGCTTTTTCTATATGGATAATCGTAATAAATGCGTTCTGATTTTTCATAATTTGGATAATCGTAATAAATGCGTCCCGATTTTTCATAATTTGGATAATCGTAATAAATGCGTCCCGATTTTTCATAATTTGGATAATCGTAATAAATGCGTCCTAATTTTTCATAATATCGATAATCATCATCAAAGTTTGGGGATGTCTTCATAGTAAAGCTCACGCGTTTATTTTTAATATAATCCCAAATTATTTCTGCACTTTCTATCGCTTCTTTTAAAGATTTTGGATTTGTATAGTTTACTTTATTTTCTAATTCCTTATTTTCCAATCCAACCACAAAACTATTCAGAGCAGTGTCTTCTAAACTTTTTATTATATCTATTGCAATTTCTGGTCTATTATTTTCTCGTATTTTTTCTTTTGCGTAATTTACTATTTTCTTTATGCGTTTACCGTATTGTAACGGAGTTTCATAGGGCTCTTGTTTTACGAAAGCTAATTCATTTTGCCATTTCCACTGAATTTGTCGCGGTAAATATAGTCGTTTTATTTCATACATTATATTATCAAAATCTGTATCTACGTAATATAAATTTATATCTGCTTCTCCACGAATCCTCGAACGAATAACACGACTCAAGAACGGAATATCTACTGGATCTATGAGATCGCGAGCGTTTTCACATGCACGAATGAATGATTTAGCGTGTACATTTGAACCATCAAATACCATAATACATTCGGCTGCTTCTTTTACTGAATAATATTGTTTCTTTTTAGGAGTTTCTATACATTGCGAGACAGGGGTTATTTTTAAATCATAGGTCAATTTTTGCGTTAATTTCTCTATCGTAATCATTGTACAGTATGAAAATTATAACGTCTTTACTAATGTTCCAATATAAATGTCTTATTTGTTTTATGCGTTCGTTTTGTTTCGACTTACAGAATTAAATAAGATGGTACTATCGACTAATAGCTAGTTGTCCAGCTGCTAAATTTCAGTCCTGTTTTCAGACGATGATCTTCTTTATTCGATGTATTGAATTGTCCTTGCTTAGGTCAGATGTAGCCTTCTCACCTGAATTTGATTGCCAGATAGTTTTTGATCGGACGTCTAAGTAACTGCTGCGTGAAGTGCCCTCAATGATGTTCGTATGGTATTTTATTTTGTCTTCGGAGAGGTTCGTAACCTCTAAATAAAAAAATATTCCGTCGAGGGAAAGGAGATTTTCCGTAGGAAAATATAAAGAATTTCCTATTATCAAGAAACTTCTTCTTGAACTTTCTTCTGGTCAAGACTTCTATTTATTTCACTGAGTACGAATATAGAAATTTTATAAAGTTGGAAAGTGATTTTTAAGCGTCGAAACTAGTAATATTTTTAAGTCGTGTTCTAGGATTCTTCCTCGTAACTCGAAGGTTCGAGAAAATGAAAAGCGAATAGGTGGGAGAGGAATTTTGACCAATTGTAGGTCCCGCCGCAGGAGTAGGAGTAGTGGGACTTAAGCTTCCAGCAGGTCAGAGTTAGGTAGTGTACGTTATTTTGTGTGTGTGTGCATACGTACATGTACGTATTTGGGTGCAATCTTCTTACAACTACAATATTAATAATGGCAGTGATGATGATGATGATGATGATGATGATGATGATGATGATGATGATATAATAGTAGTAAAAATAGTAATAAGAATGATAGTAATAATAATAATATAATAATAATAATAATAATAATAATAATAATAATAATAATAATAATAATAATAACAATAATAATTAATTTATCCATTCTGGTTTAAATAATAACTTGAAAACCATTGAACGACACAAAATAATAGTTGCAATTTTCGTCCGATTTTGGAGATTAACGGTTTATTCAAAAGATAAAGATTTCCTACGCAAGATTATCTACTCAAATTTTTAAAACAGCCTTTTATTTGCGTGAACATAATTATTAAAAATTACTTATTTTGAAAGATGACTTTTGTAAAGAAACTTGCATTTTTTAAAAATCTGAAAAAATATTTATATATATTTGTATGTATGTATGTATGTACGTAAAATTGTATAGTTTGTTTTACTTAGTCATATGTAAATCTACACACTAATAATTATATAACGAGGTAAAGGACGAATCAACGCTTGCAATTCAGTTATTTGTGCAGTTAATTATGCCATTTTGTTACCTGTCTCCATTTTGTCTTCTCTTGTACGTCAGTCTCCAATTACGCTTCAGCGAACTATATTCTCAATCTGACTTCTCTTAATCACCTGAAACCTTAGACGTGACCTACTATTCAAACAAAAAATTTTTTTTAAACATATATATATATATATATAATATATATAATTTTATTATATTGGTATATCAATACAAAAATATATTCCGTATATGTATATAATTTCAAAATAGATATAATAATGAATACATTAAATAATAAAATAATCTATCTATAAATCTATCAAAGAAATAGACAATATAGCAAGATAGAAAAAATCATCATGAAACATAGTAAATTTTGATTGAATTTAAATGCAGCCATTAGCTCAATAGTACTTGTATTATTTATATTTATCGTTCATTGCAAATAATATCGATTTCACTACACAGAGGTTACTGCATAAGGAGGCCCACGGGCTAAAACTCTACTATTAATTACATATATCTATTACTTTATAACCAATTATATAGAATGATTATTATTACATATCCAGTAATAATTATTATAATTTGGAAAAGAAACAAAATCAATCGCGAAACGAATCAAAATTTTTTTCTAATCAACTGAAAATAGATGAAAATTTATAAATCCGTTTGATGTCGACCTACCTACCTACCCGAAAAAAGGTAAGAAAGCCCTTCAATCATTCTTTATGAAACTGTATTCCTAAACGCGGCTAATGTGAATGCTGAAACAAAATAATTATGCTGAAACCACAAATAGGACACAATGATTACTATACACGTTACATATTAAATATTATTTAATAATAAGAATAAATAATATTATAAAGATATTGCCTTATTATTCAAAATACAACAGAAATAATTTAATCTTTTGTAAGATTAAATATTGATAATGTTGACATCACCTGTAAACATAAAACATCTAAACCATTGTATAATTAAACAAGAAACAATCAAAATAATATGAAAATTTTATATAACAAATCAGCGATCATTTGTGAATATAAAACATTTAAACCATAATAAATCGGCAGTCACCTATGAACATAAGGCATATAAACTATTTTATAATTAAACAAGAAGCATTCAAAATAATATGTGAATTTTATATAACAAATCAGCATTTGTGAACATAAAATATCAAAAACACTTTATAACTGAATAAAACAATCAAAATTAATATGCAAATATTATATAATGAACCAATAACTTGTGGACATAAAAAGTTTATAACATTATTATTTTCTAAAAATAAAATATATATTAAAATAATAATTATTTTACACAAACACACACACACACACACACACACCCAAACACACGAAAACAACAACCAATGAAGAGGGAAATCGAATCTTGTCAATTTAGATGATATTTCCTGAAACAGAAATCAATTTTGTATAGACCAATTAAATATTTCTTCAATATTTCAAATGAATAAAAAAAATAATTGCAAACAATTCATTCTGCATTGTTTCCATTTTATATATTTATTATATAAAATAATATTATTTTATATAATAAATATATATTCCATTTTATATATTTATTATATTATATTATTTTTTAAACTCACACTTTCGACCACTACAATATTTTTCGCGACGCAATCCTCTTCTACCAAATTAGCCGAAAGTGTGTTAATAATTTTAACAACGCGACGAACAAATGGTTTTAACAAGAATATGATATGAATTCTTATTTTTTGATTTATTAACACCGCCGAGAAATTCTAATCGGCGAACAACACTGATTCTAATTCTCAATTTTATTTTATTTTATTTTTATAGTAACCTATTCGATTGCAAAACAATCAAACTATTTCGCACAAACACTGACTATATGATCGCATTGCACACGATCATCAACTGAAGACCTGTCAAAGAAAAATTATTAAAGCAAGCTGTGGCGTTTATTTCTACAATTTATATCATATTAAATATTATATATTAAATATTAAGTATTAAAATTTAAATATTACACATCATATTATTCAAATTACATGATCTAAAATTATGAACTTGTATTATATCTTTTATATGCTATAATAATAAAAAGAAAAAAGATACCATTTAAATGATCTAACTGCAAAACTTGTAAGCTATATTAAAATAAATGAATATATAAAATCGAACAATAAAAATCGCATTCTACCTATTATTTAAAAATGAATAGGATCGTGATAGGGATATGTTGATAGAGATATACTAATTGCACGGATACCTATAAATCAGAAATTATAATATTTATAATATTAATTAAACGATTAAACGTATCTTGAAATTTTATTCTATTTTAATATAACTTTTATTATACTTTAATTAAATTGTTATTCTCGGTACTTCTTAATATTTTTTAAATTGAATGTAAAATATGTTGAAAAAATTGTTAATGAATTAAAATTTTTTCAAAAATATGTTCTAATGCACCGAACGTCAGCCATCGTCCCGGTAGTGCGTACGTTGTATAATGTAAAATACATAAACGTTTGCAATACCGATTTCCAGATCTCATCACATGGAGGTTGCTGCATATGGAGATTCTTATTTCAATTTATCAAGAAAAATAGAAAATGTTATATAATAAAAGTTCTGGATATTAAACAGCGTATAATCTCATAATAAAATTCTTATAGAGCACTTCAAATTATATAACACAATAGATAGTTTATTATAATTAATATATAATTTTTTAAATTAGTTGAGATTTAATGGTTACTTGGATAATCTTATATACGAAGAGTAGCAGAAAGTACATGATAGTTGCTATGGAATGTGCCAATATTCGCAAATTAGTTAAATACGATGAAAAATAATCAGACAAATTGAAGAATATTATTAATATAGAGTACCATTAAGAGTGCATTTATATATGTATATATATAAATATGTATATATAATGAGTGTATATGTTGCAGTTAAATGATGAAAACCGGGATTTGATCAAATCCCTAAGTGATATAATCAAATCACAGGAGATGTTAAAATAAAAACTCTATGGATGATTTCCTTGGAAAAAGTAAGTGATTTGATCAAATCCCTTAATCGTTTTAATGAAAAAATAAAATGATAGCTTAGGACTCTCACAGCTCCATGTATTTCTTGTAAAAAAATAAAATATATAAAATTAAACTGTTCTTGAGATACAAATTCGGTCAGAATTCGATTTTTTTCTTTATCTAAATTCATTCTTCTACGGTAGGTACTTGATACAATTTTAAATATAGAAAACAATAATAAATTGCGCGCAATCTTCCTCGTGTAATTTTTAGACGTTGACTGGCACGGACGTTAGAGGGGAGTGGTAACAAGAAATACATGGAGCTGTGAGAGTCCCAACCTATCATTTCATCTTTTTATAAAATGGTTAAGGGATTTGATCAAATCACTTACTTTTTCCAGGGAAATCACCCATAGAGATTTTATTTTAACATCTCCCGTGATTTTATCATATTACTTAGAGATTTGATCAAATTCCTAATTTTATCATTTCCCTGCGACATATACAGTGGGGGATAAAAGTATTCGTACAGTAAGTATGTGAAAAGAAAATGATCCGTATTTTCTACATTATTGATCAGATTGACAAAAATTAGTTCGCATGTTATTCGTTAACATTAGTAGTAAGTAATATAAATAAATAAAAGTTAATTATAATCCTTGGTCATTTGTAAAACTTAATTTTTCGTCAAATGGTGAAATTTCACCGGGACATAAGTATTCATACATCTTTAGTAATTAATATAAATGTAATGTTTAGTATTCCGTAGGATTCCTCTTTCGGCGAATAACTTCACCTAATCTGTTCGGCATTGATAATACTAATTTTTTTATAAAATCCGGTGTTAAACTATCCCACTCTTTTTTTTAAATTTCTTTTAAATGTTCTTTCGATGTTATATTATATTTTCTTACTCTTGTTTCGAGTTCCCACCATATATGTTCAATGAGATTTATATCAGGTGATTGCGGAGGAGTTACTAACATGTGCGGAGTGTTGTATAACAACAACTGGCGCACTATGTTTGCCCTATGTTTTGGGTCGCAGTCTTGTTGGAAATAAAATGTACTTCCAATATCTAATTTGTCCGCACTTTTTTGTAAATTTTCCTTTAAAATATTTAAATATAGATGTTTATCCATTATTTTATCTATTATAACTAATTCTCCAACCCCATTTGCAGCGATGCACCCCCACACCATGAAACCTCCTCCCCCATGTTTCACAGTCGGTCGAATATTGTTTGGGTCCAGCTCAGTATTTGCTTTTCGCCATATCCTTTTGCAACCATCTGACTCAAAAATATTAAATTCAGATTCGTCTGAGAATATAACGTTACACCAAAAGTCATTGTTTACACTTATATATTTTTCTGCAAATTCCAGTCTCTTTTTCTAATTAACTTTATTGATGAATGGTTTCCGTCGTGCGACTCTACTTTTATATTCTGCTCCATGCAATATTCTTCGAATTGTTTTCGGATGTACTTCATTGTGCATATGTTCCCGAACTTCTGATGCAATTTCAGATGCACTGGTATTTTGTTTTTTTTTTTTAATAATTCTTACAATTTTTCGTTCTTCTCTTAAACTCAATTTTCGAGGTCTACCATTTCTTTTTATATTATGTAATATTCCTTCTGTTTTAAATTTATTTATTATACTCTGAATCGTCGAACGACTTTTTTTTAATATTTCGACTATTTTGGCATAAGATTTACACTCCTTGAATACATTTATAATAATTTTTCGCTCTTCTAAAGTCGTTTCCTTGCACTTTCTTCCAATATTTCAAATTATTAACAATAACGTGTTGTCACCTTGCCTACTTTAAGCAAACTATTAGAATTCTACTGGTGCAATAATGTTTGTTTTGGGTCAAACGTTCAAGATCAAATATATCTCTTATATTTATCAATATAAATAATACTGTACGAATACTTGTCCCAGTAAAATTTCACCATTTGATGAAAAATTAAGTTTTACAAATGACCAAGGATTATAATTAACTTTTGTTTATTTATATTACTTACTACTAATGTTAACAAATAACATGTGAACTAATTTATGTCAATCTGATCAATAATGTAGAAAATACAGATCTTTTTCTTTTCATATATTAACTGTACGAATACTTTTGTCCCCCACTGTATATTACGTATATACATACAGTCTGTATGTGTGATCTGTGTATACAATATATAAATGCTATATATATGAAAGTCTAATATATTGTAAAATAAAATAAATAAACGGTAAATGATTAAATCAAGCTTATAAAACATTACATATAACGTTAATGAAAAGCTAGACGAACTGGAATTAACAAAGCAAGAGCAGTTCTTAACACGTTTAGAAAGCTGCGTACAAGAACGAGAACTGCGTAACATGTTGGTAAGCACGAACGAGGAAAGTTATACTAAGGCCGAGTTCTCCATCAATTTTTAATTGTTTACATGTGTTTTTGCCGGTACTTCTTAAATTCTCCGAATAGTACAGCGTATGTATATACACACATATATTATATGTACCTATATTGAAATTTTGTCACACTCTACTGCTTTTTGTTTTGTTCGCCAAACCTTGAAGCTGTTATCAATATCCTATTTCTCCCCCCCCCCCTCTCTCTCTCTCTCTATTAAAAACTACGCTGTAAAAAGAGATAGACCTACGTAAGCGTTAATATTATTTCTATCATACTGCGTAGTTTTTTCGATTTGTAGACTTTTTAAAAAACTGAAAAATATTATATCGATATTAATAAAGTAAAATATTAATTACGTACACATGTATATGTATACAAGCGAATCAATATGTGTGTGTGTCCTTAAGATACATATCTATATGTATATGTATATGTGTACTTACGTGCATATGTATATGAAACCCGTATAAAAGACGAAATTCAATCGACCGCGACTAATTAATGCACAATTACTAATTTGAGTATCATTAATAAACGAGAAAAATATCGATATCGCGAAAATAGAAGTTGAAAATTCGAAATAAAAAGTATTGTCACGGGACGCCAAGACACAGATTTTATTTTTGTAGTTATCTTTTAAACGAGATGATTCCATGACTTGCGAACGTTAACGCGTGAAAATCACATTGTCGACAATCGATTAATATATAAAACAGGAGTGTACGTTGGAAAAAAAATAAACTAATTACCTATAATTAACGAAACCATGAAGCTCCGCTGTTATCGGTACCATAAAATAATTCAAAATAACAAAATAAGCAACAATAAGAAAACTAAGTGGACTCTCGCACATCCGCAATGCGTCTATCCCATACAATCCTCCCCCCCCACAAAGCTTGTAATTTTTCAATCTATTATAAAAAAATATCGAAATATTAGAAATATAATATACGAACTTAAAAACTATCTAAATGGATATTTTGTTACTCCAACTATGAAAATTAATAATTAAAATTCAATACCTATAAAAATGAAGCGGAAAAAAATAAAAAAAAAGTTATAAAAAAAATGTCCATCTGTTCGTATAGAATTATTTTCCAAACGAATATCTTTTATTCTCGACATTGTCACTACTTGTTAAAAATGTCGATCAAAAATCATTTATTCGGGAATTGATTAGTATATTGGAAGATTTTTTATGTTAGAAAATATATGCTAATTTTTATGCTGTTTTCCTACACACACACAAATTTGTCGTCACACGTACGTAGCTTTTCTTTTGACAAAGTGAGTCAAAACTATATATTTTACGTGTGTGTGTGTATAGACACACGTGTAGAAAAATGTCTAGAAAGTGGCCACTATAAACTAGATTCTGAAATAAAGTATTAAAAGTGAAGTAATGAACATTAAGATACAGTAAATTCAATTAAGTTAAGATACAATAAATTTATTATGAAATACACTATATGAATTTGTAAATATCTCAGTGTATTTTTTTATTTTTTATATTCTGTATATTGAATCTAAATTAATATTATTTATAAATTAATATAATTATATTGATCCGACTATATAGTGACCATCAAATGATCACTTTGTACAGCGGAAGTTAATACAAGGAGCAAGTTTATAGAGGAAACTATAATTTATATTTTGAAGTATTAACGAAATAAATCTTTATAAACAAAAAAAAACATATAACATATAAGAAAATTTTGGTTAATCTGATTAAAACAGAATAATAAAAATAGAATGATAATAACAAATTACTTTATAAAAAGCATCTGTAATATAGAAATAAAAAATCATCTACGACGACAATCATCGCATTCAAAATCATCATCCTTTTCCTCGCAGCAAATGCACCCTTCGTGGACCAATCGAAAACATCCAGAACATCTAATGAATTTATTTCTTGTTCTTCCAAAAATCACATCGAAATTTATTCGGAAATGTTTTTGAACTCGCTACTTTATACGATCGTATAAAATTAATCGTAATTAATACAATTTATCGATTCATAACACCATTAAATATAAAATATTCTATAATGACAGAGAAAAAGAGAGTGAAAAAGAAAGAGAGAGAGAGAGAGAGAGAGAGAGAGAGAGAGAGAGAGAGAGAGAGAGAAATAAATTTTAACACTGTATGTTGGTGTTACTTCATTTATTGGTAGAGTGCGCAATGTATTTGCGCACATGCTTCCACGTAGTGACAGGCGGGGAAATAACATAACCTTTGGTACGTCTGTAAATATTTAGTTATTATAAATTTTAATTGGTTTATGGATTAAATCATTAAGATAATCAAATAATAAATAATACAACATGGTGTCTGTTCTAAATACTGTTGATACAAATCACGAAGATATGATCCATGATGCTGAAATGGATTATTATGGTTTGAGGTTAGCAACATGTTCAAGTGACAATTCTGTAAAGATTTTTGACTTAAAAAATGGATCGCAGAGTTTAGTTGCAGATCTTAAAGGGCACGTAGGTCCAGTGTGGCAAGTTGCTTGGGCACATCCCAAATTTGGAAACATTCTAGCTTCATGTAGTTATGATCGGTTGGTTCCTTTTTATTGATAACTATTGTCATATGTCAGCAATTTAAATGCAAGCATATCTTTTATTTAAAATAATAATTCTTCTTTTATAGAAAAGTTATTATCTGGAAAGAACTTGGCGAATGGACGAAAATCTATGAACACACTGGACATGATTCTTCAGTCAATTCAGTTGCTTGGGCACCACATGAATTTGGTTTGATTTTAGCCTGTGGTAGTTCAGATGGTTCTATTTCTATACTCACTAATAATGCTGATACTTGGGATACACAAAAAATAACAAATGCACATACTATTGGATGTAATGCAGTAAGTTGGTGCCCTGCAATAGATACTAGTTTTGATTCAAATAATATTCAGCAGAAAACTGGCCTAGTAAAAAGATTAGCTACTGGAGGTTGTGATAATTTAGTAAAAATATGGAAAGAAGAAGGTGACAGATGGATAGAGGAGAATAAACTAGAAGCTCATAGTGATTGGGTAATTCAATTTTTTTAATTTATATTCTTGAATTTAATTCATAATATATGAAATATTATTTAAAAAAAAATTATATTTTAATTTGACATTTTCTGGTAGATACGTGATGTTGAGTGGGCCCCTGCAGTAGGACCTTCTAGAGCTACCTTAGCTTCATGTTCTCAAGATCGTCGTGTAGTTATATGGACATCAAATGATTATTTGAATTGGACATCAAATGTTCTTAATATTTTTGATGATGTAATTTGGAATGTTAGTTGGTCTCTGACAGGTGGTATTTTAGCTGTTAGTGGTGGAGATAATAAAGTTTCTCTTTGGCGTGAAAATTCAGAAGGTCAATGGGCATGTATTTCTGAATTAAACAAAGGTCAAGGCAATCTCAATAATACAGACCAACGTGCTTTGTAATTTAATTAGTAAAATATATGATATTTTATATAAGTATATATGTTAATGGGAATATGTTATTGCAAAGCTGCTTACAGGTATATCCTAACCATAACTTTAAAATATAAATTAAACTCAAGTTCATAAAGTCGTTTATTCTTGTTTCTTCTTAACTTGAAATATTTTACTCAATTGTAGATTTGCAACTTAAAAAAAGTATAAAATTCTTTATATATATTGTTCAAATATAATAAATTTTTAGTAGGATTGTCCAAATGTACATATTACAAAAAAAAAAGAATATTAATTGACAATATTTATTCTGCAATATTTAATATTTTATGCATTTTAATATTGCTTAACTTATCTATATAAAAAAATATCATTGAATTTATTTTGAAATTCATTGTTTTTGAAATTGTACAATAATAAATTGTTATCTTTATATTTAATGTCACATATAAACATCTGATCATTTGTTTCCAACAAGAAAATAGTAAGTTTATAATTACAATTTACTCTATAATTAATCTTGAGTGTATAAGGACGCAGCAAAAACTATGTCTCGTTTTATTGCTGTGGATGCTTCTTCCATTTTTTCTTTTAAAACTGGATCACCAATTGTCACAGCTGCATTTCTCACATCTTGTAAAGTCTCATTAAGTTGTTGAATGCATCTAACTATGATACCTTCTTGCACATCGATTTTCTGCATTATTTCAGCAAATGATTTTGATTGTGCCCATTCATAAACAACTTCAACCAAACCAAAATTCAATGGTTGTAGTGTATTCAAATTATAAATCTGTTCTAATTTTTGTAACTCAGAATGTACATTTTGCATAATTTGATGTTCCTAAAAAATATAGTTAATCAATAACAATCAATTATTAGATTTCTTTATCTTAGTATTTTTAATTATAGAATATTCAGTTAATTTAATAATATATTATAAAGAAAAAAATAAGAAATTCTATTAAATTTTACCTTTCTCAAGTGATGAAAATCATCTGGAAATGTCGATTCAGAATTTGACTTTTGATGAAATATCAAAGCAGATAACAGTGCAGCAATTTCAGCTGGTTGCAAAATAGTTAAAACATTTTTTAGGATTAACTCTGTTATGAGTAACTCGTTAATTCCTATTTGCAATGCAACTCTGCCTTTTAAGGCAACTGCAAAAATAAATATGAAATGATATGTAAAGAATAGAAAAACAATGTTCACAGTTTTAAACAAAGCATTATTAAAATATATAAAAATTACTAACTTCTTTCATCACTATCTATATATCCTAGATGTTTAAGAAGTGAAACCATATTTATATAATCTGGATATAAAGATAATCCTTCATCACTAAGACTTAGTTGAAGTTTTTTTCGTTCAGTTTCCAATTCATTTCGATAAAATACGATTTCAAATTGTTCTTCAAAGTTAGGAATATCAATACATTTCATGCTGTTAAGAGCTTGTTTCTGTTTACATAAATGTTTCATTCTGGGATTTAAATTTTCAGTTACTTTCATTGGAACGTAAGGTAATAATATACTATGATCATTAGCAGCATTTAAAGATATTGCCAGTAATTCTTGAATGGCTGTTTGACAAGTTGGACCAGGTAGATCATGCCTGTAGACAGTTTAAGATTCAATATACATATAATAAACTTAAAATTTATTTATTATTATTTTGTTTACCTAAATCTTGATATTTGTCTTTTTTCCCAATCTTTCAATACCATACCACAATCAACTTTAACTTGACAATTTGTTATTTCTAATATGTCCCATGCAGAAATTGTTATAACTTCATGCGATGGGATCCCACTTGGTACAAATATATTTTTTTTGGTTAGACTGATAATGCTATACCAACTTTCAGATTTTTCTTTACAAATTACATTATTAAAATTTTCTTGTAATGTATCATTGTTAACATTTTGTGCATCCGTATTTTTTAATATCAATACTTTATATTGATTTCCATGTTGTTTACATGAAAGTACAGCCAGTAGTATAGCTAAGTTTCTATAATGATTTTCGTATGATATGATTAAAATTCTACCCTTAGTTAAACTTTTTATTGCTTTTTTAGATTCAAGCATAAAAGGTTTCAAGTAACGAAGTTCTTGTAAATAATTAATCGCTATTTCATAGAAATCAGATAATTTCTTTTGTGTATTCGTCAATGGTGGTAATGTTGCTAATTTTTCTTCAACTTTACGTAAATCAATTTGATATTTATCTTCTTTTAAGATTGGATATGACTCTTTAAATGATCTGCGCATCATGGATTCTACTGTAACTAGTTCATTTGTTCTTCTCAAATTTAAAACCATGGAATATGTTACTTTAAATTGTGATTCCAATGTTTTTGCTTCACCTTGCATCATAGGCATTAATTCATTAAAATGTGGAACTTCTGTATTACATATTACTATAACTGTACCAGTTGTATCATGGCCTCTTCGACCAGCACGTCCAGCCATTTGGATGTATTCGGTAGGATACAAGGTACGAAATCCATTACCATCATATTTAGTTATTGAATCGAATACTACTGTTCGTGCTGGCATATTGACTCCCATAGCGAATGTTTCAGTTGCAAATAATAACTACAATATAATAACATACAATTAAAACAGAATCTTACTTTTTTTTCACCACAATATATAACAACTGTCTTAATAATAATAAATAAGAATAAATTACCTTAACAACGCCATTTTGGAAAAGCATCTCTACAGTTTCCTTTAATATAGGTAATATCCCACTGTGATGTATGCCAATACCGTTTTCTAAAAGTTTTTGCATCATACAAACTTGTGGTAATTGCTTGTCACTGCCTTTCAAATATTTCATAATATGCTGGAAAAAGCGTTTTACTTCCATTTTTTCGGCTGATGTAGTTAGTTGAATATTCATTAATCTGTTTGCGTTGATATCACAACGTTTTCTAGACAACGTAAATACAACAACAGGTAATTTATCCTAAAAATACAACACGTTCTTTCAATAAAAACTCTTAAATATAAGAAAACAAAATATGAATATTTTTGAGTTTGTTTATCATACATTATATTTTAAGTAATTTACAAAATTCTTCCATAACATCATTTGCTCTTTTCCAGAAAATTTCTTTTTTCTAATATCTTTTGTGTTAGTATTTTTGCTTTGAAGATTTTTAATAAATTGAACATTTTTTGTAGCTTGATGCCATCTGTAAGAAATATTTGATATATTAAAAGTAATTCTAATACTATTCTTAACTTATTGTTTGTTAAGTTTTAATACAAAACCAATACAAAAAATTCAGTTACCCATTCAATGAAAATTCTTCATTTGAATCAAGAACTAAAACTAATGTGCCATAGTCCTTGTCATTAGTAGGAGTATACAAATAATGTTGCAATGGTATAGGTCTCTTTAAAGTGCTGATTACGTACATTTTCCGTTTTTTGATACGACCAACCCAATTTGCAAATATTATTGGTTTTGGCACAGTTGCTGACAGCATAACTATATTGACAGTTTGTGGTAAAAGAATCACTATTTCTTCCCATACATGACCCCGCTATATGTTTATGAAATACTATAGTTGTAACTTTAAATAATACTAATAGATAGTAGACAATAATAATAAATATAAAATGATTTAACATGCTATATTTTAGAAATAAAAAACACATTATACACGTAATATAAAGAAAATAGAAATATTTCCTAAACAAATGATATAAGAGCATACAATTAAAAAATCAGTGTCTCTCGCATTCATGATCTCTGAAATAATGCAAAAATAATACTTACATCTTCATTATTAATATAATGTACTTCATCAAATATTACAAATTCTAAATCCCTAAGAACTTCTGATGCTCCATATATCATTGATTGTAATATTTCTGTAGTCATAATAAGACAAGATGCACTCTCGTTAATTTGAATATCCCCTGTTATTAATCCAACACTTTCAAATTTCTTTTTGAAGTCACGATATTTTTGATTTGACAGTGCTTTTATAGGAGAAGTATAAATTACCCTTAAATAATAAAATTGCAATCACAGATAAATATATTAACTATATAAAAGGAATTATTTTACGTGATAAGTAATTTTTACCGGGTCATATGCTTCTGAGTTAAAGCAATAGCATACTCAGCTACAGTAGTTTTTCCTGCAGAAGTGTGCGCTGCAACAAAAACATTACAATTCTCTTCTAACTTAAGTATAGCCTGTTTTTGGAAAGTATCCAATTCGTATTCGAATGTCATTGCTGGATCAGTAATTTTCTTCTCATAATCTGTTATTGGCACAGAAACATCTATTTGTTCTGCCCATTCCATTTCAACAATTTTAGATGGTTCTTCAGAAATGTTTAAAACTGGTATTTCTGGTTCTATTGGTAACAATGGAATATCTTCTAATGAAGGTATTTGTGGAAGCTCCTGTACATCATCTTCTAGTTCTTGCACAGATGACCAGAGACTAAGTTCACGCTCTTCTTGTTCTACAAGAGCCATTAAATTTATTTTATTTGTTATATCATCTTCAACTTGTACTTTTGGTTTTGATACTTTAGTTGGTTTATTTATTGATTCCTGCTTTGGCGTACAATTATCAGCTTCAAATTCTATGCCAGAACTAAATCCTTTTGCTAGTGTCCTTAAGTTTCTCTCAAAATCAATATCTTCTGTCATCTCATCTGTTACAGTAGGTTCATCAAATCCACCAGGCAAAAATGGTATATTAGTAGTATTGCCTGGATCAAATATTAATTTTTTATAAAATATTATTAACATGCAATATGTAAATATTATATTTGTAAAGTATTTTGAAAAGTATTTAAAGTACCTCTAACATTATCTGTAATAGATCCAGGTATACGTTTCATAAACATTGAATTTCTTGAATTTTTTCCTACTCCTTTTAAAATAACTTCTTGCATCTGTCCAACACGACCTGTCACTGGATCACGATCAAATTTTAATGTTGTGCTAAGTGGTGCTAAATCAAATTCTAATAAAGAACAAACATCAGGTTCTCTGGGCCAATAACATTGAGCACGATCAAGTTGATGTATTGGAAGCCGTTCAGGGCATTCGATATACTCCTTTAATTCAGTTTTTATGTCAGGCCAGATAGGTGGAAGCTCAAATGGTAGCTACAAATATGTATGATATATATTTCAAAAAAATATATATATATTAACAAAATAATATAAATATCTATCACAATTGAAAGAAAACAATACAACATATTGATTAATATATATGTATATAAAAGATATACTAAATATTATAAAAATTATATAATATTCTCAAAAAATTACCTCCATTTTAAGATGTTTTATGTTTATCACTTTAGTTGACGTTAGAAATATTTATTAGACACATGCCACTATTGATATGATATGAATAGGTATTGAACATAATCTAAAATAAAAAAAAAAATAGGAATTAAATTAATATTAATAATAAAATTTATTAATTGATATAGTTTATTTATTGTAATTATCTCTGAGAAAATTAATTTCATTTTGAAATGTTCCAATCAAGTTAGAAATTATGTATTAACCTATTATTTATTTTCGAAGATCTACAAATATTTATAAAACATTTTAATACTTAACCAGTCTACAAAAACAAAATTTTGCACCACTTTCATACGTTCTATTCGCATAGAAACAACGATATAAAGAAAAGCAAATTACTTTATAAACTAAATTATAAATAAAGCACAATCACTAATACTCAATATAAATACATAAATATATAATAATTGTACATTAATCATCATTATTATATATCACTTCATTTTATTTTACATCCAGTCTGTTACGACTTTGTTTTTTATTTCAATGGTAAATATTCCTTATACTAACCAATCAACAGTTCGTTAAACTATGAATATCTAACTAAAGTTTGTAAAAACAGATAAAACTTTAATTAAATATATTACTCAAGTAATAATATTTCCACATGAAAATATTTATTATATGTACGACAGAAAATTTATAACGTTTACTGTAATATAACCATTTTACATTTGGCAACACTGACAGAGCTACTATTACCTGAGATTTAAGATACAAATGTACGAGATTATCGATTAATCGAATATCAACATTTTCTGTTTCGACTTTATTGATCTACGATAAATATTCTTCAAATAATTTATTTATTTCATTTTTATTTCCATAATCTTAAATACAAGAACGATATAATCAAATAAAGATGCAAATATTGGGACATCATAAAATATCACAGACATTTCATCATTATGCAAGGAAAGGGATAAGAGATTTCATTTCCACAACAAAATGCAATAATTCAAAATTGAAATAAAATCTTCAAATCGTTCTATTTTTCAAAATTGAAAGAACCATTTTGCTTCTTATATTATCTATCAATATTACATTTATAGAACTCTAATGCACATATACTTTAGCAAAAATAATCCAACATGCCTATTATAATAGAACTTAAAATTTATTAAAAATTTAAGCATAAAATATCTTATTATATAGATATTAATATCATTTATATATTATACAGTCAGACCATAAACTAATATCATAATTCTTGTAATTATACAAATGCAGAAATAATTTTGTATTCTTGGCATTTATTATCACAATCTTTGCATTATAAAATACTTTTTTAGAACATATTCTTTTTAGAGTAATATTTATATATACGTATATGCATATATATATATATATATATATACACACACATATGTTTGTTTGTTTATATACATTTATGGAATAGTTGATGGCCTGTAAATATTATATAATTTTTGTATAAATATATGAACAATTTATGAAAAAAAAGTATGCAAGATGATAAAATATAATTGAACTTTCTAATGTTGTGCAATATGGTAAATGAAAAACTATTAAAATAATAAAAAGTGATGGTGATTGAAAATATACATTCTGATAGAATAATAAATCTAATAACATAATCTGATGCAAGCAGATACCAAAACTGCGCTGTTATAATGATAATTGCTTATGTATTTTACATATTATTACACATATATATTGTATACATGAGGCAGTCTTAAAGAATAAAAGGAAGATAATTCATAGATCCAAAATGTGTTAGATAAAAGTTTAAAATTTAACGATCAGCATTAGAAGAAAGATAACTTGTCAGTCAATATAGATGCACAGAATTATTATATGTAGACTGTCTCAGCAACAAACAAACCAGCAACGCAGGTATGTTTTTAAAATATTTATGTAGGTAGGCCATTGATTTCATTTATAACTACATGTCCATTTGTAACAATAATTGGTGGTGTTGAAGTCGTACTACGAGTAATATCGGAACAATCACTCTTACTGTCAGTACTACACTCTGAGCTACTATCTTTATCACTGTTCTCTTGTCTACATTTACACGATACATGTTCTGGAGAATATTCTGAATTCCTGAGAGGACAACCGCATATACTACGATTTCCATTACTTGTACTATCACTATCGCTTTCACTGTCTACACTAGAGACAGAACTACCGTGCCTTTGTGCTCTCAATGCTTCATTTTCTCTTTTTAGTTGTTCATTTTGTTTTAATAAGTCATCAATATGTTGCTGACAGATTTTTAATTTTTTTGCTACTTCAGATTCAGTAGTTATTCCATTCTTATTGTCTATCTCTTTGTCTTCCGTCTGACTGATATTCTTCCCACGTAATCTTTTAGTGAGTAAGTCTACTTTGGCCTCTAATTGTAAATATTCTTGTATTAATTCAGATTTACTCAATGTGCTCAGTCTTTCTGCATGAAGATCTTCATATGCACTAGAGAACTCTTTTGTCAAAAATTCTTCTTCATCCTCTGGGGAAGAGTAAAAGTAGTCTTCGTCTGAGTCAATGCTGAAACTGGAATCTCTAGTACGAGATGGTGCTGGGGGTTTCTGAAAAGTAGTAACTCCAAAATCTGAAGATGCAGCTATTGATAATTTTTGATCAAGATCAGGCAAGTCACTATGATCATCCATAAGAAACTGCGTTGTATTATAAGGTGCTCGGATTTGCCTACCAGTTTTTGCAAGTCTTCCTATGGATCTACAACGTACTCGTTGTTGATAAGATAGTTGTTGTTTTGGATATGGTTTTAACTTTTTATGCTTAGGTTTCCCTCTACGAGTTTTCCTTTTTTTTGTAACTATGTCTGAGCCATCTTCTTGCGTTCCACCATCTTGGTCCCCACTACCGCTGCCGCTTTCAAATTTACCACATCTTCGAATCAAAGATTTAGGCCACTAAAATTAAACAAATTAATCTATACATATTCTCTAAATATAATATAGTTTGCAAAACTATTCAAATTTCTCTCTCTCTCTCTCTCTCTCTCTCTCTCTCTCTCTCTCTCTCTCTCTCTCTCTCTCTCTCTCTCTCTCTCTCTCTCTCTCTCTCTCTCTCTCTCTCTCTCTCTCTCTCTCTCTCTCTCTCTCTCTCTGTGTGTGTGTGTGTGTGTGTGTGTGTGTGCGTGCGTGTGTGTGTGTGTGTGTGTGTGTGTGTGTGTGTGTGTACACACAGAGAGAATATTATTTCAGATATTTGCATAACTTCAAATCAATATTATAGACCTAATTTTATAATTTTATTCTTATTTAATTATATAACATTAACAACATGACATATGACAAATCATTTTAAATTTTCATATAGAAAATTTCCTATCATGTATATATATATATATATATATATATATATAACTAAATTTCGATATTTAACTAACAAATAAATAAATAACAAATTAAAATTTACTTGATAATTTGAACTTTGAAATATCGATTTAAAAAATAGGTATCTCGCAAAATATCCATAGGATGAAAATAATAATCATTGAACGAGATTCAACGAGAAAAGATAGCAAAGATAAATTTTCTTTTTAATAGAATGTATATCATCAATTTTTATTGTAAAAGAAAAAAAAATTAAATCTCAGTTATATAGAAATAAGAACTATATTTGAGTAAATCGCACAATATCATATTAGTCGATACTCACGTTTTTGCCGTTATGGCGAGCCTTTGTATCAGCATTTTCGCCGCTAGATCGCGACACTTGCCTTGAAGAGAGGAGCGATGACGCCGCGGGCGTCGAGACCTCTTTTACGCCCTTCGCGTCGTGTACACCATCTTCGATACCGTCCGACGCTTTTTCCACCGTTTCCTTCGCGTTTTGGTCCTCCATATTCGTAATATTAACCAAAATCGGTCGATTTACGGTGGCACAAGTACTCATCACCGTTAAAAGCACAAGCTCATGCACAGCGACCTTCCTAGTCTCACAACTACGTTCCGTACGACTTGACCGTAAACAGCGACCGAATCGCCATGTTTGATTTATCCGTGATTCTGTGCGATAGCAAGGGCGACGTGCTAACGTTTCGATGCTTGGGAGAAGAGGGGGACGTGCTTTCCCCCACTACGAAACGTTTCGACTTGTATTCCATCGCATTTTCTCTCTCTCTCTCTCTCTTTTATCCCACCTTACCCTCCTCAATATCCCTCTATACGTCCACACATTCCTCTTATTCCTTTCTTAACGCACGATGGTGCCTTTTCTTCTCTCTCTCTCTCTCTCTCTCTCTCTCTCTCTCTCTCTCTCTCTCTCTCTCTCTCTCTCTCTCTCTCTCTCTCTCTCTCTCTCTCTCTCTCTCTCTCTCTCTCTCTCTCTCTCTCTCACTCGTTCTTATAATCTTGTATGTAGTACGTTCCTCGAGAAACGTGTCTTACTCTATGTTGCGTCTTCTCTCGTACAATATACGTCTAATTTGATACCCCTTAAGATTTACACCTCATTTATATACTTAGGTTAATTCTCGATAAAAACATTAATTTCATTCATACAGATCAATATATTCCAACAATCTTGCTTTTTCTTCTATTTTTCTTAGATGAAATACGAATCTTTCTGTTCTTATTAAACTTATTCAAGGCGTATATGTATGTAGATACATTTGATTTACATGATTTGAATGTCAACCTTGCATTGTGTTTTAAACATTTGCCAAAATTAGCTAAGAGAGGATAGATGTCAACTATTTGTGTATTTAAAGAGCATTTCGCATGAATCCGGCCAATCGATATTTACACGACATTGCTCCAATCGACTGCAAGGACTACGAATGCAATTGTTCGTTATCGTTTTAAAGAAAATCACACGAGAGACCTGATATTGCGTGAAAGCAATATGGAAATAAAAGAAATACGCAAAACGAAACATCAGACACTTTTTTTCAAATTCCCGCGGTGCGCGAACTTGTTTCGTACGAGATTAAAAAGAATAAGAGCGATTTTTAATCGTTTTTAAGTATCACTCGTTTACGTTTTTTCTTTTCAACGTAAATCTATTTAACAAATATTACGAGCATTATAATTAAAGTATAAACGAATCAACGAACATAAACTTTATACCATTTTTTATTTTTTATATATATATTTTCTTTTCATATAGGTACATACGTGTAAATACATACAATCTTACATAGTATGTGTATTACATATTTAAATAACCGCGTATATAGAAACCTATCAATTCAACGAATTTTGTACGTATTACTGGCTTTTATTTTTATAATGTTTATGCTAACAACAATTAGGCTTTGCTACAAAGTTGATTCTTCCTTTTCGATGAAAGAAGCATTGAGAATAACTCCGAGCCTTATAGTGAAACAAGAAACAAAGCGCTAAGCATAGAATATGTAATGCATCATAATAACGCATTGATATTTATATTCTACTAAGGAATGTATATCACTAACGGATATGTGAGCATTCGAAACAAATTTATCCGTCTCTATCCTCTTTACCAAAATATCTCATGAGCGAGAAAATATCTTTTCTAACGCGAGGTTTCATAGTCGTTTCATTACGTTAGACGCGTATGAATTATCGTCTTGTTTACGAACCATCATCAAATGAAACTTTATAGATTATTCTCTTTCTCATGTAACACGAACGTTAATATAAATGATATAACAAATTAGATCACTATTCTTTACAATTATGTATGTATTTATTTCTGAATTGTCTCGCGAAAAAAGTAAAAGATAATCGATTTGTATTTAAATTAGTTTTCTATGATTTCAAAAGAAATGAAATTTTTATTGATTTTTCTCTTTACCATGTAATATTAACGTTATTATAAATATTATAACTATATAATTATATTACCATTCGATACAAGGACATATCTATGAATTAATTTACGCCACGAAAGAACTCACAAAGAAAAAAAAAAGATCGACAGTTTCGTTTGATATACGTTGATAAAGCATTCTACTCTTTATTAAAAAAAAAACACGTTGGTCTAATTCACCACGATCGGTCGATTTTTTCGCAAATATTTCGAATTTTTTTTTCCCCAACAGATATTGTTTATGTGATTTTATGTAAAACCGTTTGTTTGATTTTTATATGTGTATGTATGTATACGCGATTGGTCGATCGAAAATCGCATTTATTTTTATCGATTAACTAGAAGTAAATTATACGTATGATATTGTATGCATAATAATTGACTAACGCTTAATTGCCAGGCGAACATACACACCTACGTTCTAACATATTGAATTACTCAGCTTGCGGATTCTCTATTATGTCCTACTTCGTAAATAAATGAACTATTTGTGACGATTGGATAATCGACGATATATTAACGTTTGTATAGCCATACACATATATGTAAATGTAGGCAAACATTATTTCATATAAATATGGATATGTACGTGTACGTGTATATTACACGCACGCGCGCGCGTTTAATAAATATATACAAAGGTTAATCATCAGCTCATTAATTTTAATTCACGTTCGAGCAAAGAACATGTAGATGGTTGAGATAAAATATTTAAATGATCTACCTCTACCGTTATATCTTTACCCATAAATAAAAAAGTATATTTTCGTAGTATATCATAATAGCATAAAATAACGTTCGAACATTTGTATATTTTCCATTTCGATACACGATTATATTGAAAAGCGGGAGGGTGCTTGATATATGTATGTATGCTGCAACGATTTTCACATATCACACGCACGCAAGAGATTATATATTGGTAGTAAAAAAAAACAAGCCAAACGGATTCATATCGATTTATAGAAATGATGAAATAACATTTTCACTGATTTCAAGGATTGACGATTCACATAGGAAACCAGTCGGCTCTACGACAAGGCTGACAACATTGAAATCGATTATTTAATAAAACTGTTCATAATTGAATTGGTTCGTTTCTTGAAACGATAAACAAATTTATCTATATCTACACACATATATGCTATATAAAACGAAACGATTGGATACAATTAATTTGATTGAAAAATTGTTATCGTCGATGCATTTAAAACATTATTCTTTTCCCCTTTATATCCTCATGTAATTTATAGAATAGTTAATTTATAGAGTAGTTATTAAAAAGAAATAAAAGAAAAAAGAGAAAATCATTAATAATGATAATCACACGTTATAAAAGATGTAGAACACACGTGAATATGTAACAATATGTATAATGTAACATATGTCTAATATACCTAAATATACATACTTACCTAGACATGATGTAAAATAAACATATAATTGATAAACGTTTTCTATGAGTAAAATAAAAAAGTAAGATAAACATGATACAAAGCGTATAGCGTAAATGTAAAAAGGTACTTATAAATACATCCATAAAAAATGTATATATGTATTTACATGTTCTGTCTTGTGGGATTGATGGTAAATGGTGAGAGAGGAAACAAGAATGAGATAGAAAAAGAGAAAGAGAGAAAAAGAGGTAAAAAGAAAGAAGTAGAGAGGAAGGAAGAGAGGGAGAGAGGGAGGGAGGGAGAGAGGGAGGAAGAGAGAGAGAGAGAGAGAGAGAGAGAGAGAGAGAGAGAGAGTTGTTGCAGTGTCGTCGAGAAACTCACTAAACGAGTCGGTTACGAAATTTAATCGCTCGGTAGAGCGAGGTTATAAATGCACCGTATATATGTTGCGACGGTTGCGTGGCGTGAACGTTAGATGGTGATCAAGTTAGAGCTTAAAACTAATGATAACGCGAGTATGCCGAAGATGGCATAAAAGGGAAGGGTCACGCTAACTCACTAACAGCTGATCGTCCCGCGTGAAAGTCTACGCACGTAGTATGCAGGCACGTCGCGATTTGATTTGATTTTATTCGATTCGATTCGATTTGATTCCATTTGATTTTGGTTTTTTCCTTTTCTTTTTTTTCTTGTTTTGAAACCATTCCTTTTTTTTGCGATTTAATTCTATGAGACTAGTGACGTGTTTGAAGCATACACATATACACGTACGCATACACACTTACCGTATATACCGTTCGAAGCTTTTCACGTTTCTTTTAACATACATCGTCCATTGTTCTCAAATAAGAAGTCGGCATTGAAAAAGTTAAAGGGAAGCGCTTCAAAGAAGCACTGTGTTATCGATTGCACGTATGTTTGATACTTTTCGACGAGAGTTTGTCATAGATACATACATAACAACGACTAACCTAAAAGCTATGTTCATCTTAATTTGATTTTTTACGGGAGACTTTATGAGAGACATTGGACTTGGATACTTATATATATATATATATATATATATATATATAAGTACGTGCCTGTATCTATTTGATTAGTTACTTGTGAACGTAATTACTGTGTGTATATACGTACATATATGTCACACACACACACACACACACGTGTATCTCTCTCTATTAACTGCAAATATTTAACTCTCTCTCTCTCTCCCTTTCCCCCTCCTACTCTCCCTCCCTCTCGTTCTCTCTAACTATACTTTCATTTGAATTAGGAATCGATTTTTCACTTTCGACTTGTGTGTGTTTCGATTCGTATATCGATAGATATCGATCTACCTTTGAACGTCATTACATACTCGTTACATCAAATAAATAGGTCATACGTAATTCATTATTAACTGCATCGCGCTTCATTAAGATGCGACACAAATTCAAACAATTAAAATGCAATATCAAAGAATAATAGTAATAATGATTATTGTTTCTTGTTTTATTCATCTTTAATGCTTAAGACCGATTAAGCTAATTGGATGAGTAGCTTTGAATAGCACTGTATTATATATATTAGTGATACGAATTGATCAATTAAAATACTATACCATATAATAATATAATAATAATAATAATAATAATAATAATAATAATAATAATAATAATAATAATAATAATAATAATAATAATAATAATAATCGTAATAATGTTTGTTTCTTAGTTCATTCATCTTTACTAGTTAAAACCGGTTAAGCTAGGTTAAGATATGTTAAGCCTACTAGAAGAGTACCTTTGAATAGCGTTATATACATATTAATGGTACGAATTGATCGATTGAAATATACCAAATAGTAATAATAATAATAATAACTATAATAATAATAATAATAATAATAATAACAACAATAATAATAATAATAATAATAATAATAATAATAATAATAATAATAATAATAATAATAATAATAATAATAATAATAATATTTGTTTCTTAGTTTATTCATCTTTACTCGCTAAATTCGGGAAACTATAATAAGTTGTGTTAAGCCAATTAGAAGAGTACCTTTGAAAAGCGATATATACACATTAGTGGTACGAATTGATGAGTTAAAATGCGATACCAAATAATAATAGTAATGATATTTGTTTCTTGTTTTATTCATCTTTACTGATTAAGATCGATTAAGCTAATTAGAAGAGTTACTTTGAATAGCGCTGTATATGTTACGTTAGTTAAGCACTTCAAATTGTTAATTACAATTTACTTCCATTTAACGAAATTTACATGGAATATTTTCTTCGCCGATATAAAATATATAGAATATCATTAAAATATAAATTCCATTTAATTCGTTTTGAAAACATAGATCCATTTTTAAATCGACACAAATTTACTAGAAAGATGAAATTTATTCTCCTAACAGATAACCAGAGCACATGGATACACATTAACACTAATATACTACTCTCTCTTCCCTCAAAGTACTCGTTTTTCCGGTAACTATAAGCGTTTTTAACTAATCATAAAATTAATACAGTTAACCTATTTTTACGTTTGGTGACCTTCTCAATATCATTGTTAGCTACATAATTATTTAATTGTTGTAAAAGGCAATAAAGTAACAGACAATACCACAATAGCCATAAAAAACGATAACTTAATGTTTATATATATAGGACAAAAATTAAAAAATAAAAAGAATTGTATAAATATAGATATAATATATATTGCATACTTTACATACCTACATACGTAAACACATATGTAAATATTTACTCCATATTGTAACGTAACGATTCGTATTACCGATAGTCGCTATTTACACTATAGGATCTGTTATTATGTTGCTTCCTTTCGATATCAGATAGAGTATCTACCTTTCTAATGAAGCAGACTACCAACTATAAAACTAGATCGTAGAGGACAGCACTAGACACAGCCTTTGGATATGCAGGAGAACTAAGAGTGTCGATAGGTAGACACATCCTTATTTTTTTAAATGAAAAGGATCGCTCTCAATTTCTTTGCAATATAAAATATAGATATACATACACCAGCCAATCAGTTTTTTGTTCGTATTAACTTACTTATTTTCGAATATAAAGTAGAGTTCATATCTTTCGTAGAGTGGAATTTCCTTCATTTTTACAAAATGTTTTATCTTTTTTTTATCTTCGAAATATTTTTCATTTCAGTTTTTATTTTAAAATTAATTAATGTTTTATAATAAAAATATCTCCTCACTTTTACAAATCTCTAATTGTTTGGTTAATTATTATTAAACTGTGTTTGGTAAATAATTATTTTTCTTTATTTTACGTTATTCTCTTTGGCTATCTGCATACATTTAGATACATTTGAGTAACAATTAAAATATTAATGAAATCACGTTTAACAATAGATTCTCTTTATTTTCGTTAATCTTATATTTACGTAGAACTATTTTATTATATTTGGCATAACGTTATTTACTGAAATCATACAGATGGATTTAAATTATTGCAGGGTAAATATTCATGATAAGCGATAGCATACACTATGATTAATAAAAATATTTGAAGAATTTGAAAAATCTTGTCTAAGGATAATCATCATAATTCTGTCGAAAATTTCAGGTTTAACATATGAAAAGAAGATTAACATTATTATTATTGTTATTATCATTATCACCGTTCATTGAATAAGAAGAATTTATAAATATAAAAACCGATGTATTTTATCTTAAACCGACAAACTTTATAAGATTAAATAAAATTTCTAATATTTCTCATAAAACTGAAAGAAAATGAGTTATATGATTTTCCTGGGGTATTGCGTGCACACACGCGCACGCACGCACGCACACACGTATGTGTGTGTGTGTGTTGTGTTGTGTACCGAGAAGATTAACGCCTAAGAATTTTTTTATAATAGTTGCCACATCTGTGTATATAAGCCAATGATGCAACTATCTTGAAGATAAAACTAATTTGTGAATATAACAGCATATTGTCGCCTATTATATCTAGGTATAAGTTTACAAATATACAAATGTATATATATATATATATATATATATATATATACACACACACACACACACCATGCATACATACATACACACACAGAGATATATACATAGATTGTATATATATATACATATGAATGTAAAAG
The DNA here is from genome assembly GCA_918808275.2 of Dolichovespula sylvestris. NCBI lineage: Eukaryota > Metazoa > Arthropoda > Insecta > Hymenoptera > Vespidae > Dolichovespula > Dolichovespula sylvestris. The sequence goes on from OU964967.1 coordinate 1,922,001, forward strand.
AGTAAAGTCGCGCGTGACTATAAATATGTTGGTCGTCCACCCAGGAGACTTCTCTTTGCACCTTGGTGCCTTTTCTTCGTCTTTGTTTTTTCATCCGAATATACCATGTTCTCCATCTTCGTTCGTTGCCTCTGTAACTCCGGTTATATACTAACACGTAAAGGCAAGCTTTTGAAAGGGAAGACTCCAACTAGCAGCTGCTCTTACGACAAAACGCGAGTTAAAATATAGATCCCAGCTCTGTTATAGTTACGCAATTCTGCTCTCTCTCTCTCTCTCTCTCTCTCTCTCTCTCTCTTTCTCTCTCTCTCTTTCTCTTTCTTTTTCTCTTTCTCCTTCTACTACATCCCTCCTTTCTCCTCTTCCCCTTTTCCCCCTTTCTCGTCATGGATAAATCGTCGCATTCACGGTGAAAATCACGAGGCATCATCTTCAAAAAAACGAGTGAGATTCGATAGTTATATCGATTTAATGTTATGTTACTTTCTTCCCCCTATCCCTCTCTCTTTCTCTCTCATTGTAATCTTTCAAACATAAATTTAATCGGACAGGATCGTGATCATCGGAGATCGAATAATTAGTATTGATCGAAATTATAGTTTATCCATCTTTTATTTGGGACAAATTTTATTTTGTTTAGTTTTTATTTATTTGTCTGATACTTTGTCTGTATTATTTCGATAAGATATTTTTCTAACGGAAATATGTGCGAAATAGAGAAAGAGAGAAGAGAAGAGAGAGAGAGAAAGAGAGAGAGAGAGAGAGAGAGAGAAAGAGAAGAGATAGTGGGAGAGAGAGAAAGAGAAGAGATAGTGGGAGAGAGAGAAAGAGAAGAGAGAGAGAGAGAGAGAGAGAGAGAGGATTAATAATGAATTCGCAATGTATGTAACAAAATGAGCAATAGTAAAACAGTAATTAGTACATTTCTATTCCTTTGAATACAATTTCAACTGTTTTGTAAAGCGGGAAGGTAAATTTCGATAACATAAGTTTCGTACTGCTAATGTCAAGTGGAATTGCATATGTATAATACCTATGTGTGTGTGTGTCTGTATATATATATACTAGAAAAACGTAATTTTCTTTCGTCATATCTTTTTCGTTTCTATGTGAGATAATTTTATTATTTTAGTTGACAGTTCGCACGACGTTATAATATTTCTCATAGTCTTTTTTATCTTTACGTAAGTTGTCGATGACTTATTTTCGATTCTTTTATTGTTAGATATATAGGATTTTTTGGAACAAAAATATGTATGAGAGAATTAATGAAATCGGGGAGAAAATGTAAAAAATGGTTTTATGCTTGATTATATAATTTAAAAAAAGATAAAAAAGTTATTTGATATTTATCGTAACGATAAATATATCGTACATTAATGTATCGTATATATACGGAAACGTATATTGAAAATTATTTAATTAATTTGCTATTAAATGAAATCATAAAAGGAGAGAGATAATGAAGAAAAAATAGGATATGTTAACAAAAAACACTAATATTATCTGACAAAGTGAAATTGACATATCTAAATGTTATTATGTTCGATCTTCTCGTACTTAATGTATTTAATTTATTATCATCGAAGATAATAATAAACTGACTAGTTATCGAAACTAAACTAGATGTTCAATTATAATCTTATTTCACGAATCGTTCAACAGATATTTCCGAAGTAATTTTTAAAATATCTCGTAATCCTCTAATTTTTAAATAAACTTTGCAAATATTTATATAATTATTTTATACGCACAAACGCATATATATATATATTAATTGCAATATTCAATATATAAAAATTTTATATTATTCTTTACTTACCATAAGTATTTTATATAATCCATTACATATATATATAAATATATATATATATATATATATTAACATAAAAAATAATTTTATATTTTTTGTCAACAAATCTAACAAATTTTGTTTTTAATAAATTATTTACGAATAAACTACGTTTAGAGATAAAACGATTGACCTTCGTGAAAGTAAATTGTAATCAATGATGTAACAGGTGCTTCCATCTGCTGATTGCTACAATTACTATGAACTTAATAACTTAGTTCACTCCGGTAGTCTAGGTTTGTTTTACCGCAAATTACGAATGAACGAAATCTTGGCTCGTAACAAGGTTCACCTTGTTTCAAAATCTTTAGTAAAATGGTAAGAAAAATTGAAAAATTAAAAAGAACACAATTTATGATCTATTTATTCAATTATGATTTGCAATATATATTCTTAGAATCATTTAAGTAAATTGATTTTAATTTTGATGTTCATACACGATGGTAAGAAACGGAAAGGTATTAAAAACGTATTTTATACATCATTTCGAAATGTTCTAATATAACATGTTTCGTGTATATACAATATTTTAAGTTATGGTTAATTTAAATAATCATACAAATATAGATATATATCAATATAAATCACTAATTATTTGTTTCTTTAAGAATTTTAAAGGATTCGTTTAAATGATTCGTAGGTTATGTCTTCGTATTGTATTTATAGTTTCAAGTGATTTTGTTTTGCAATATTGTGTAATGATTTCATATATGTTTTGTAATAGTAAAGAAATAACAAATGAAATAATCGATAGTGATAGTATCATAATTTGAAATGAATAATTCCTATAATCGTAGTAAATGTGACAACAATGATGGGAAATCATTCTTTAATACATATTTATCGTATAATTGATAATTGAAATTCATATAAAAGTCCATTATTAAAATATTTAATTGATTATATATATATATAAAATTTATTGTATTTATAATGTTTTATAGATTTTATTGATATTTTATATATTATATTTTATATATTATAGGCTACTACAGTAATAATAACTGGCTTAGGTCTTGCTGCAGTAGGTTTTACTGGACGTTATGTGCTTAGAAAGATGCCATCTTTATCTCAAAGGATGACAGAAGCTTTGAAAAATATGCCAAAATTGGATTCTCAAGTATTTATTTATTTTTGTTACTTATCTAATATATGAATTTTATTTAATTTATTACATTATATTATTTATTTATACACCAGTCATTAGCAAACAGCAAATATTATAAAGGTGGTTTTGAATCTAAAATGACCAAGCGGGAAGCTAGTTTAATATTAGGAGTTCCACCTACTGCAAGTAAAGCAAAAGTAAAGGAAAATTTTAAAAAAGTAATGAGTGTAAATCATCCGGATCGAGGTGGTTCTCCATATCTTGCAGCGAAGATAAATGAAGCTAAAGATTTATTAGAGAAATAATTTAATAATTATTTAATTAGAGTAGTATATATATATATCTAATAAATTTTTTTGTAAGAAAACAAATTTCAGTGTACATAGAAATATAAACTGTATATTGCAAATAATTTAATGTCTAATAAATAAATTCTTTGTATTGTACATTCATTGCGAGGCTACATTACAATTTAATATGTACATTTAAGATAATTATACTAGATATAATTCTTAAAATATATTTTATGTCTAATCACAAATATAAAATCAAATGTGGAATAATATATTATTTAACTGCACATAAAATGAAAGGAGCTACAAAAGTATAGATTATATTATGTGTTTTGTTGTATTGCATAAAGATTTTATATCATACGTGCTTGTCTTTATCATAATAAATTTATGATAAAGTCATTTATACCTTCAATCAAACATAAGGCAATTAATATATATACATTACAATGCAATTTTATAACACTAATTTTAAATGTATATTTACAACATTGCTACGTGCTCATCTAATAATACAAGTTTACTTTTATTGTGTCAATTTTGAAACATGAATTAAGGACTAGATTGTTTCGGTGGATAATGGTATCCTTTTATAGATACTATCGTCTTAACTTATTCTCTTTTTGTTCCATACGTCGTTGTGTAACTTTTGTTCGTAATTTTACTATTGTGCTACCAGGCAGTGATCCAGGTACTTTAAAAATACTCTAGCAAAGATTTAGACAAATATTCAAATTAATATCTTTATATAGTCATTAACACATACTTACAAAAAATTACTATACTTTATATTTTTAATTACATGGTAAAATATCTTACCTGCATGAAATCATGACATTGTAAAACAATACTATCTTTTGTAATTTCTTTAAAACACTCAGCCAGTAAAGTAAAATCTTGACAAGCTAATAAATTATCTTTATTTCGTTTTATAAGCGTCAGTGCGACACGAAATATTATTTTCGTACCTTCGTAAAACAGACAATCCCATATACGCAATGTTGTCTATAAATGTCAAATGATTAAGTGTAGATATTATTTATTTGATATTATTAAAGTTAAAGAAATATTTTTATAAAATCATTTATTCTTACCTCAATTGGCAAAACTTCTGCAAATAAACACACGAACCACTTCGTTGTAATCACCGGCCATGGTAATCCTAAATTTGTTACATGTTGATAGATGTCCGGCATTTTTATTCTAGAGTGAGATTAGAAATGTAGAATATCCCAATGTGTTGGCCAATAGTCTAGTTTTATACAATTCATAGAAACAGATTCTTATTCGTATTTGGAAAGAATTACTATGAATTCAATGACTGAAAAAAATTTGTGTTTATTTTACCTAACTAATTCTGCCAATACATCTATGTCGGTAAGCAGTCCATCCATTGTTGGAGTGTAGTAATCTGGTAAAATTTTGTCTATTAATACTTTTAATAACCAAAATGCTGTTTCTTCACTTTTAGTTACTAATAAAAGTAATCCTGCTATGTAATTAAGACCCTAAAAAGAAAAATAAGATATTACCATTGTATAAATATTTAAAAAGTATTTATAATTCTATTATTTTTTAGATGGAAGCATATGAGTAAAATCTTACTTGACAATATCCTACAGTTTTATTTTGATGAGCAAATGCTAACAAAATATTATATAATTGATGTTGTTGATTTTCAATATTATTAAAAAAAATGTTGTCAGGAAAAGTTCGTGGGAGATCAGTTTTTATAACAGAAACAAGTTCTGGATTATGTGGTGGTTGTAACAATTTTTCATAAAGATCAGGCTCTGCATGTTTCATCTCTTCCCCTCCACTAATGGAAAGCCATACCTGTATGAATAAAATTTTAGTTAATAGTTATGTGTTAATAATTTATTGCAAATTAATTGCAAGTTCCATTAAATGAATTATACAAATTGATATAAATTCCTTACCTGACCTCTATATTCTCCTGGAATACCTTTACGAACATATCTTTTTATCATAATACTTCGTTGTAAAGATTTCCCTTCGCCGATAATTTCTGCCCATTTTTTGGCACGTTTTGCAAGAACCTTAAGATATTCGGACATAAATTCTTCATACGTTTCATAATCAAAATTTTGGGGTCGTTCAAAGCCATACTCGTCCACGTTGCTATAGACACATATAACTTTCAAAATTATGAACATACACATACAAACAAAAAATATACATTCTGATGGAATGAATTAAAGTGTAATTATAAAAAATCTTTGAATTTATTTAAATTCAACTTCTATAGATATACACTTACACTTCCTTTTTTCTTTCATTATTAATATATTCAGTTTTAATAATAACTAATGAAATATATTAATAAGATATAATAGAACACAATTTTTATTTACTTACTTCGATTTAACAAAGGAGTACAATAAATATAACCTCAAGAAGATTAGATAAATATAATAAGGAACATATATCAGACTTTACAACAAGCAATACATTGATTATATGTATATACATAAAACAAATGCAGAACGATATTAAATAATTAGGAAACACAGCATCAGAGTCACACTCACCTAAAACATGAACTTGCCATACCCTAAGTACGACGATAGGTGTCAATTTACAGTCGCAGATGTATCGGGATATATGTACTATATACAGATGCACAATGATTCACTATATATATTACATCTATGAAATATCCTATATAGTAGTCTAGTACCACGCGCATAAAATTATTGAATAGGTTCTGTGGTTAAAACGTACAGATTAATATGATTTAAAAAATTTTTTATTACGAAATGAAATAGAACAGTGTGATTTGCTTTGTTGATAACTTATCAAATTTTAGATTTTTTGTTTGATGATGATTACGTAATATATAATTTTATTACATAGCATAATTAAAAAAGAATATTATAATGATAATTGTATAAAATAAATGTATTAACGTTAAAATTTAAAAAAATAAAAATTTCTCGACGTGTTATTTGATAAGGATAAATGACTTCTGAACTTAGCGTCATAAATGAGTATATATTTAGTGTGCATTGTAACGTTTTATAAAAAGCATATAATTTTATTATTAACTCGCATATTATATTTAATGATATTTTATAATTACATTCTATTAGTTAGTGTAAATATTTTTAAAAAAGTATAAGTCGATTGTACTCAAACAATCGTTTACAATCGTGACGCGGGTCGATGTTCGATATTATGATACCACATGGTAACGGAGGTAAAATGGCGTTAACTGTCCCCTGTGTTGCTGGTAAGCAATTTCACAATGTTTTGATAATATGCGTATTTGCTTAAAACTTAAATGATTTATTTTTTCTTATATATCAAACAAACATCACTTTTTCATGATATATGAGCTTTCTTTGTTCCATTAAATTTTAGTTTCATGACATCACGCAATTCATTCTTCTAAAATGCATCATGCGGTATTAATTTGCTCAATTCTTTTCTGATAATGATTATAGTTTATTATTATTTCAATATACATATTCTCAGATAGAGTTTCCTTTTAATAGTTGTTAAAACGTAATAAACACGTAAACGTATCTACATATGCGTACATATAAGTATACATATGTATAACCTTTCTTTTTTTTATAATTTCCAAGTAGAATAACATATTTCATTGTAATTTTGACTGAATTTGCCCTTTTATGTACAATTAATTATATCATAATATACTTTATTATATAATTTAATCTAATAAAATAACAAAATATCTTTTTATATTTTATGTATTACACATACGCGCGCGCGCGCGCGCGCGCAACACAGCACATATGCATATATGAGAAATAAATTTTAATATGTTTTTGAATCTCTAGTGCGAGGTTCCACTGGTATCAGTTTAGGACAAGGACCACCTTCTTACGAACCAGTGACAACATTTCCTAAAGATGATAGTAAATTGTGCAGAGTTATGTTATTTAGTCCGGATGGACGTTACTTTGCATGGACTAATGAAACCTCTGTTAAAATTGTACTTTGTAATACATGGAAAATTATCACAGAAATTAAAAAACCAAAAGTTAGTGCTATACAATTCTCCAGTAAGGGGACATATTTCATGACATGGGAGCCATTCATTGGTATTGACTATAAAATATATTTTATTATAATATCAATTATAGTATTATATATTTCTAAATTAATTTTAGCAACACTACCTAATCTTCACATATGGAAAACAGAAACCAATGAGTTAGTGAAAAGTTTTATACAGAAAAAGCAGAGAGATTGGTAATGTATAATTTTTAAATTAAGCATTTTATATTTTTTAATATATTTGAATATTTGATATGTATATTATAGTACCATTAGTTTTTTCATCATTGTATATCTTTTGAGGATAAAGAGCCTTTTAAATTTACGTTAAAAAGAAATTTTTGTTAAGCATGACATACATTGCATCTCTAATTTTTTGTGCATTATAATTTAATAATATCTTCTTTTGTAGCATTTGCTACTAAATTTTAGAATTGTTTAGTGTAGTGCTATATAAGTAATAAAATATTACAAATCTTTATATATGCAAAATATACTTATTTTATATATATTTCTTATTTTTTATACATGTAATATAATGCTATATGCATATCACAGTATATTTTGTTATAATTATTATTCTCTGTTATTGTACATGTTTGTACAATAAAAGAAATTTTGCTTTAGGATCAGTCATTTTTCTATATTTCATATTTATATGTAATTTCCTCATTTGTATTGCATCCACTTAGGGAGCCTCAATGGTCAAGCGATGAGAAAATCTGTGGAATATTGATGGGTGCAGATGTCATATTTTATGAAGATGCCAATTTTGAAAAAATTGTACACAGGATAAACATAGCCAAAGTTGCTAAATTTAGTATAGCGCCCAATAATGCTCCGTACCACATCCTTTGCTATGTGCCTGGTAATTTATGTCATGTCGATGTAACATTAATACATAGGTTAATTAAATTCATTGATAAACAAATAATACAATTATAAGCAAGCAAGAGTATTTTGATGTGATGATCATTTTTTTTCTGTATTTAGAATCTTTCATTTTTATAATTAATTGTATTCCCATTATTTCTACTAAATAATTAATTTTTAATGATTTAAATATTTTAGGAAAATCAGGCCAGCCCTCACTTGGTAGATTATTCCAGTATCCAAAATTTGAATCAACACAAGCTCTAGCAAGTAAAAGTTTCTTTCAGGTAATATTATGAGATTGTATGCTATATGTATATATAATGTAAAATGGTGTATGTAAACATAATTTTATATTAATAGGCTGATAGAGTAGATATTTATTGGAATCAAAAAGGAACAAATGCTTTATTAATGACAAGCACAGAGATTGATAAAGCTTCCTATTATGGAAAACAAACATTACACTATGTTAGTACAAAAAGAGAAACAGCTATGGTCATGCTCAGTAAGTTACTGTAGAAATAAATTTTTATATTTATAAAATATTATATTATAAATCACTGTTAATACAAAAAAATCACCTTTTAAATATAATCTGTTTTTATATAGGTAAAGAAGGTCCTATTTATTCAGTGCAATGGTCTCCTAAAAACACAGAATTTTGTGTTGTTTATGGTTTTATGCCTGCAAAAGCTACACTCTTTAATCTTAAATGTGAACCAATATTTGAATTTGGTGCACTGCATAGGAACAGTATATATTACAATCCTCATGGAAACAATATCCTTTTTTTACTTACTTAAGAATTAATTACTAAAAGATGTATTGATTATAATGAAATACTGATAAGAATTTTTTGTAACTTCCACATGAAAAATCACATTGAAAAAATAATGCAAATACAGTATTGATTTTATTATGCTGATATATTATTACTGTATTAAATATTAGGAAGCTGTTTATTAAAATATTTATTATATTTATTAAAACTGTTTTATGGATCAAAATGAATCGATTCATGAAGTAGGACCTGCTTATGTTATATTATCCTTAACCACTGTGCACTTATGATCTTAGCTGGTTTTGGTAACCTTTCTGGTGGCATTCAATTATGGGATGTCGTAAATAAAAAACTTATTGCCGAAATCTCTGCACCTGATACTACTCTACTGGAATGGTCACCAGATGGTGAACATTTTATGACAGCTACAACAGCACCTAGATTGCGAATGGGAAATGGGTAAGTGGCACTTATATTTAATTTTTTAATTCATCAAATAAATATATTTTCTAGCGATTATTAAATTACAAAAACAATAGTTATGTACATTTTAATTGATATTTTATAAATTCTGATAGGTTTAAGATTTGGCACTATAGTGGAACATTATTATATGAACGGCCATGGAATAAACAAGAAGAATTATGGGAAGTTCTTTGGCAAACATTTCCTCTTGACACATTCAAAGAAAAGCCGATTAGTTACAAAGCTGTAGAAGGTATCGCACCAAGTCAACCACAAGGTACCTTTATATTTTTTATTCATATTTTCTATTAACATATTTTAATGATAAAGTTGGGACTTTTATTATTTTTCATCAAAAGTCCATTTTATTTTAATTATTTATTTTCAAATTATGTTTATATATAGCATCAAAACAAGTATACAGACCACCTTCTGCAAGAGGACAAACTATAACTTTCAAATTACATGATGATGATGAGTTTGGTCCAAAACCCAATACAGATTGTAAGAAGTATTATATTATTAAATATTGTTTTATTATCTTTTTATTGTTTATGTAAATAATAAAAATATAAATTTATAGCTAATCCATCAAAAGCTGCTTTGAAGGCAAAAAAGAAACGCGAAGCAAAAAAAGCTAAGAAAGAATTAGAGGCTACTGCTGTGTCTTCTCAATCACAAACAAATAATCCAACTATTAATGGTCAGGTTTCAAATACTTCATCAAAATATCAAAGTAATGTTGTTGCATCTGATTCAGATCTTATAGACGATCCTGAGAAGCAAAAAAAGATAAAGAGACTTAAGAGTGTAAGTAGTTTATATATAAGAAACAAATGAAAGTAATTAAATTAAATATATATAACGTTTGTTCGTTTTTGCTTCAGAAACTAGACCAAATATCAAAATTAAAGGAACAATTATCAGCAGGGAAACAATTAGAAATCAATCAATTAGACAAGATAAAAAAAGAAGCAGAGTTAATAAAAGAACTCGAAGAACTTATTTTGTGATGAACTGCTGAAATTTTTCAGACAGAGACAGATTTAAATAATATATTACTTTCAAATACTTCTCGCAAAGAAGAGAAACAATCTTGGTATTTGTTTCGCAGTACACTATCTAAGAGACACGATTAGCTGTCAGTTAAATCGTTTTCTCTGCAAATGGGATAATGGGAACAATCTGAAATTGAGTCAGTGACTTAAATCAGTTTAAAATTATCGTGGTGTCTCTAGATGTGGAACACAAATTGCATTTGTGAATGATATATACACAAGGTGACGTATCAATTCGTGACGATTTGGGGAAGTTTACTTCTCTTTGATCACATTTTTTTAATTATGATATTAATGATGCGAAAAAAATTGAAATCTAGTGCCAGTTGATAATATTGATAGTAACCAAGCTTCCTTTAAATGTATTGTGTAAATTAATATAAAAAGTAAAAAAAAAGTGAATGCTTTACGTGTGTCTCAGCACGTATAAGTACTATAATACACACATAAACATATACATACACGACTTGACGAATGAATCGAAGTGAATGAAGTATTTACTTAATACCAACTTTGGTATTATATGTGGTAAATAGAAGAACTTATATAAACATGAATATTTGCATGAAACTTGTAAGATCAAGTACAATGTAGCACGACTAAGAAATATACAAATATGTTCCTTATATGATAGGTGCTATTCTTTGAGAAGAGTCGTGTTTCAAACGCCGATTGCTTACCAAGGATCAGAAGTATTATTTTTGTCTTCTTTGTGGATTTTGCATTTTCTATATGATATATAAATTGACTTAAAATTTTACCGTATAATAACGATACATCTTCGCCTTTAATAACACATTCAAAATAGATATATAAATAATAAATATCAATATCTTCAATTGTAAAAACTTCGTGTCAGGTTCACATAGCCACGCAACTAATTATTTTGCATAGTCTTGCTATTGTCTACAAAAATTGTTATATGTTTTGTATGGCTGAGTTTGATTAAACAAGAAAAGGAACTGACAGTAACATGCTCATATGGTTTATACTTTGAAATACATTTTCAAGTAAGAATAGATACTTCCATTATATTTACTATTCCGAATTATATATATATATATATATATATATATATATATATATATATATATATATATATATATATATATATCATTTGTTAATAATGCTTACACTTACTGTACTTAAGAAGGATACATTTCTGTTTCTTTATGTTTTTAGAAATCCATAAATAAATTTTGATTTTGTTCTTTTAAGTATGGAGAACATGATAATGTGTGCAAACCGTTTGTTTCACATATATTTTTTTCTTTTCTTTTCTTTTCTTTTTTTTTTTTTTTTATCTGAAATCATTTTCTGAATTTATAATCTATTTTTTCCTTTTATATATTTTTTTTTAATATACAAAATATCTATAATATTCATACATGCACTGAATATATTTGTTCTAACAGTGTTGAAGACGATGAGCGTAGTTCGAATTAAACAAATTTTATTCTAATACGATTATCAAGATGGCACAATAGAATTCTAAGAACTTATGGTATTTACGAATAACGACTGTACAAATAAGATGATAATTAAATGCATGCGAGTTAAGAAATATTGTTATTTTCTTATTTTTATCACTTTGGGAAACTGTTAATTTAGTTGAAAATCATTTTATCTGAGAAGGGAATAAACAAAGAACTCATTTAATATATGGTATTCAGTATATTTGTTTATTTATAATATATTTATATCATTTCGTTACATTTCTCTTAAATTATTTAATAAAAGGTACATCTGCTTTCAAAAATAGTCAACTCGATGAATGTTATGTACAGTGAAAAAAATTTATAAAATTATTATTAAATAAATAATAGACTTTTAAATGGGCCACTTTTTTTTTATTACTCGTACAGAAAAATGATATAAAAAATGAGAACAAATAAAAAATATTTCAGGAATTTTCTTTACACAATCAAGTATTATAGATACAGTTTATCGTACGTACATGCTACTTATATATGATAATTAGTGTGTATAAAACAAAATAAACGTTAATGATTCTTGATTAAATTTCATTAACGTCACTTTAATGTAAGCAATAATAACTTTTTTTCGTGAAAAAATGCGTGCCGTGTGACGTAATACTTACATTTATCATATTTCAATTTATATCACCTTAATAATTTATCATTAAAACAATTAAGAATGATCTAGAATTATTATCACAATTACCGATGTAAAAACATACGTTAGAATATTGCAAAGTAATGATTAATAAATATAATGTTGATAGTAAGAAATCAAAATTTAGCGGTCGAATAATGCCGAAGGACGATGGCGCTTTCATAGAGCGAACTTCAAGCCACGGACGCAACGTTAGCGCCACGAGAGTCGTGTTTACAGATTCGCCAGTGAGTTCCATAACGTCACGTCAAAAAGTGCAAGAGACAAATTTCTATTACCCTTTACTATGTAAAGGTGCGTTCTCGACACGAAAGAGAAACGTAAAATTACCCTCATTCGGTCGACGATAATCGCGCAAAACAATTTACGTGATATCGTGTTTACGGGACGACGACGTAAAATAAAATACGCGCTTCTTTCGTTAATACCGTAGTGGCAATCGTTAGGATGGTAGCCATTTTGTCCGGAGGTGGCCCGGCCGAGTGAACGGGCGAAAATAGGTGCTCCCTGGAGCGGGAGGTTTGTCAAAATCCTTTAAGCTGATCGCCGAACGATCGACTTTCAACCACGTTCCTCCTTATTGAGGAATCGGCGTGTTCTACAAAAGTCTCGGATCCTTCCTATTGAAACGTTGTTCGGTAGCTCGAGACTTCCATCGTCTCTCTCTCTCTGCGCCCCCTCTCCCTCCTCTCTCTCTCTTTCTCTCTCACTGTCTCTCGTCTCCTTCTCCCTTCCCCTCTTTCTCTTCGCTCCGCGCTCTTGCTTCCTCACTCTTCGTAAGTACAACGTTCTACGTAATTCGCTGATATATCCAGTTCTCGATTTTTCTCCTAACTTGCGAAAGGGAATTCTTCGGTTTTTGTATAACTTCCCCTCTCCGAACTCCCTCCTAGAGGTCGGCCAAAGAACCGGCGACTTGTCTCGACGAGTTCCATCTTTCTCGTTTAGGTTCGGTTGACAGTTCGACGGTTCGGCCATACACCCCGCCGCGGGGGAGAAGTCATTCGCGAGACACGACACAATTTATTTTTCAGATTTCAGACGTGAGTCTTTATTTTTTTTATTCTTCCTTTTCGTTCTTTCCTTCCTTCGTTCGTACGTTCGTTCGTTTATCCGTCCGTTCGTTCGTTCCTTCCTTTCTTCCTTCCTTCATTCCTCACTTCTTCCTCCCAGGTCTTTCTATTCGATTCGTTCGTCTTCGTAATATCTCGAGCATCTTCCACAAGCACATTGCATCCCGTCTCCAAATATTCGAACGACAACGTTTTTTTTCTTGTCTTCATTACACCAGACTGCGTTCTTCGATCTTTTGGAAATTTCATCTGATATCGTACGGTTCGACGATTTTTTCTTTCTTTTCATTTTTACCTTTTGTCCTTCGTGCCGACTCTCTCTCTCTCTCTCTCTCTCTCTCTCTCTCTCTCTCTCTCTCTCTCTCTCTCTCTCTCTCTCTCTCTCTCTCTCTCTCTCTCTCTCTCTCTCTCTCTCTCTCTCTCTCTCTCTCTCTCTCTCTCTCTCTCTCTCTCTCTCTCTCTCTCTCTCTCTCTCGTGTGTTATGTGTGCTGATCGTTTTACAGCCTATTTTCTATCGAATTTATGGAAAAGGTCGTGTATTTCTTGATGATTTCTTTCTATTTTCTAATGTTTTTCATTATATTCGTAGGGCTTATACAGTCGTGATTTTGCACGCATTCGAATGATCTCTATTGTGGAATTTTCAGTAATATCTTTTTTTTTGTTTTTTGAAACAGAAATACTTATATAACGATATTTCGGTTTTATATTAATTTTCTAGGAGATGACCGTTTAGTAACTGTATATTTTTTAAATCTTTCATTGAGCATAATAAATTGCACTTAATATGCAATTCATTATCTGCATTGTATGACTCGTATATCTTTTTAATGTTTGATCAAAGGTCTTATGATTTTCGTAAACTTCATATTATCAGTTTAAGTTATTAGACTTTATATTGATACGATTATGAAAACAGAAATGTCTGGATAAATTTTTGTTACAGATAATGTAGGTATTCTTTATCAAAACAAGGCCTTTAGGATATAATTATATTTAATGTCAGTACATGAATCAAGTGCTTGTTATTGGTGGTGCAATCGTTCGACCAAGAATTACTAAAAGAATTGGAGCTTAGTGAACAGCCAGAAAATGACGATTGCTACAAGGGGCCAGGGGGTAGGAATAGATCCTCCCGATAGCCAGCAGAATTCACAGGTATTTAAAATTGTATGACGATTTAATAACATGTACTTATGTGCAAATTTATAAAAGATATTCCAAACAAAGCGACTAATGTTTCTTGGAATATATAATAAATTTATATTATTATAATATTATTCATATACAAGTTTTTCAATTTCTTATATTCCTTAAATATTTTGTTATAATTTACTTGACAGATGCATAGTCCACCTGGTTCACAACAATTAGCTGATTCAATGTCAGGTCTTCACCTCGCAGAAAATGTGGTACAAACTGAGTGTGTCAACGATACTATAACTTCTGTAGATGACAGTAATCAGCACCTTAGAGAACCTGATTTTCCTATCTCTAAACTTAACATTCTTCATGAAAAAATATCTAGTTCACGATGGGTCGTTCCAGTCCTACCTGAACAAGAATTAGAGTGCCTCTTACAAGCTAGCATTGAGCTTTGTAAAAAGGGTTAGTAATATTTTGACATCCCTATTATATATTTTTTAATTTTGACTTCTTTTTATTCCTTGCACACTAGGAATTGATGTACAAAGCGAAGCGTGTCAGCGTTTCTTTCGTGAAGGGCTTACAATTTCTTTTACCAAAATATTGACGGACGATGCGGTAAATAGTTGGAAATCTCACATTCACAACTATATCAATGGGAATTGTGAACATTTAGTGGAACTCTGTGTTTTGAAATTAGATGAGGATTGGTTTCCATTACTTGATTTATTGGCAATGGTTTTTGATCCCAGTAATAAGTAAGTTTATGAATCTTATCATTACATTTAAAGATTGTCCATTTACTAATATAATTAAATATATATACGATATAAAAATTTTTCACAGATTTCATACATTTAATGCAGCAAGAGCATCTGAAACTGTTCCTCCTGGATGTAATATACCAGATGAGGAACTTTATGCACGTCCACCCATTGAATCAAGAACACCTCGTGGATGGCTTGTAGATCTAATAAATAGGTATTTTATAATGTGTGATTCAGATAATATCACGTTATAAAATTATCGTTTTTCTTATCCTTTGTGATATAATGTGTTCTAGATTTGGAAAGTTAAAGGGATTTGAAATTCTTCTTTCAAGATTTCAGAGTCGTCGTAATTTAACTGTACCAGTAATCTATGCCCTGATTAGGCCTTTTGGTTTATGTTATGAATTACTGACTGTCCATACAATAATAAAATATCTTATGCCCATTGTGGTAAATATCGTTGTTATTTTTAATTAATTTTTTTGATAGTATACATAATATGTATATATATGTGTATATATATATATATATATGTGTATATATATATATATATATATATATATATATATATATATATATATATGTGTATATATATATATATATATATATATATATATACATACACACACATTAAATTATATATATATATATATATATATATATATATATATATATATATATATATATAATTTAATAACACACACACACACTAAATATATATATTATAAAATTCAATTTTGTTTCTTAATCTAGGAAATGATACCTGTTATTTTGGACAACTTAACTGATGATGAATTAAAGAAAGAGGCAAAAAATGAAGCAAAAAATGATGCTATATCAGCCATAATTAAAGCTGCAAAATGTTTGGTATCAAGAGTACCTCATCAAGAAGAAATGATTAAAAACCTGGAAATACTGAGATTAAAAATGATATTGAGACTATTACAAATATCTTCCTTTAATGGAAAAATGAATGCTTTAAATGAAGTAAATAAGGTTATTACAAGTGTGAATTATTATCAGCATCGTAATACAGCTGTAGAGGAGGAAGAATGGTTGACTGCTGAACGTATGGCAGTAAGTTTTGTCTCTCGATTTTCTTTAATTTAATTTAATTTAGTTTAATTTTTTAACATTCACTAAAATTTCCTTGTTTGATATTGTAGAAATGGATTAAAGATAATGGAGTATTGGAAATAGTTTTGAGAGATTCGTTACACCAACCACAATATGTAGAAAAATTGGAAAAAATTTTACGATTTATTATAAAAGTACGTGCCCTCACATTAGAAGACTTAGATAACATATGGGCAGCTCAAGCCGGTAAACATGAAGCTATTGTAAAGAATGTTCATGATTTATTGGCAAAATTAGCCTGGGATTTTAGTCCTGAACAACTCGACCATCTATTTGAATGCTTTCAGGTATTATCTTATTTGTTATGTGAAAGTATCACGTTCACTGAGTATGTATTGTAATCACTCAAATGTTGTTATTTACATTCTAGGCAAGTTGGAAAACTGCTAATAAAAAACAGCGAGAAAAATTGTTAGAATTGATCAGAAGACTCGCAGAAGATGATAAAGATGGAGTTATGGCTCATAAGGTCTGAAAATTTATTGATTTTAATTAAATATATAATGTATATCTGTGCGTATATATATATTAATAATGAAACATTTTAATTGTTATATTTATTAGGTGTTGACCCTTTTTTGGAATCTGGCTCAATCAGACGAAGTTCCTACTGAGATAATGGATCAGGCATTGAATGCACATGTTAAAATTTTGGACTATTCATGTTCGCAAGAAAGAGATGCCCAAAAGACAATCTGGTTAGATAAATGTGTGGAAGAATTAAAAAATAGGGATAAGTGGGCTTTACCTGCTCTGAAACAAATCCGAGAGATTTGTTTATTATACGAAGCAAATTCTAATCCAGCTCATCAACGTAGCCATAATTTACATTATAGGTATTTACAGAAAACATGTATACCTACAATTATAATCTTATCGTTAGTTTACCTTATTTATTTATTTTTTATTTTTCAGACAGGATGTTATAGAACGTTTACAGCAGGACCATTTAGTTGTAGTACTTGTAACTAACAGTTTAACAAATTATATGGACAAAGTGCGTCAATTGGTAAAGGAGAATCCAGACCTTGATCCAAATACCTTTGTGCCTGATGGTCGATACAATCATATTATGCAAGTGCACGAAAGACTTAATTTTTTGCGTTTTCTATTAAGAGTATGTTGTGCTTATATGTCTTCTTATTTGCTTTAAAATTTACAATTTCAACATATATGATATTAAATATTATAATTTTTTTCAACAGGATGGTCAGTTATGGTTATGTGCAGAACAAGCCAACCAAATTTGGCAATGTTTAGCCGAACAAGGTGTATTTGTCTCAGATCGCGAGGCTTGTTTCAAATGGTTTTCTAAACTAATGGGAGAAGAACAGGATCTTGACCCAGGAATAACTACGAACTTTTTTGAAAATAATATACTGCGCTTAGATCCAACGTTACTTACTGAAAGTGGTATAAAGTGTTATGAGAGATTTTTTAAAACTGTTAATTCTAAACAAGGAAAGTTGATACTAAAGAAAAGAACATTACTTATGGATGATGTTGATTTGATTGGAACTGATTATTTGTGGCGGGTATGTGTGTCTGGATATTTTTTATGTCAATATTAAATTTTTTATATTTATTAAGATGCTTTATGTTTTCATTGTTGTATACTTATAAATATTATAACAGGTGGTAACAAATAGTCCTGAAGAAATCGCAAATCGTGCTATAGAACTTTTAAAAGAAGTAAATACTAATTTAGGACCACGTTTGCAATCATCTGCACTAGAGTTTCATGATGATTACATAGCAGAATGTATGGATAGATTAAAGACTCATTATGATACTGTGTCTGCCTTAAGTAAGGTTTATCTTGGAAAGAAAGAAGAAAGGGATGAGCAAATGTCAAATAAAATTAAAGTAGAGGCTATAAAAATGTGTCGTGTAATGAAAGTATTGCAAGAGTACATAAATGAATGTGACACTGCATTTCCAGAAGAACGAAAAATATTACCATTACACAGGTAAAAATTGAATATTATTTTAATCTCTCCATTTATTTACATATCTTGTTTTATTTTATTACAGAGCAGCTCGTGGAAAACATTTATCTCTTATAATTAGATTTTCAAATCAAATTCGTAATACGGATGATATAGAGATATACACACACAGCAACGACACATTGGCTTCATTAAAACGTCAAATATTACGTCGATTGAAAACGAGAGAGATTGGAACAAATGTGAAACTCGATTTATTCATTAATGGCGAAGGCTTGGAACAAGCGGATGATAGAAAATTGTTATCTCAAATTCCACTTAGAGATAAAATGGTTTGCACTTATGTTATTTTACATTTTGATTATGTCTCATCATTAGAAAGTAAAAGTGAGATAATAATATGATAAAATAAAACAACGAATTTGCTTTTTTCAGTTATTATCTGCCAGAATAAGTCAGATAAATAGTAATCTGCCTAGTTCTCCAGATAGCAGTTCAGATAGTTCAACTAGTTCTCCGCATCATCCTTATGATGGGCCAAATGTAGAGAACAGTTTACCAGGAGTGGTAAGTTAGTTGTTTTTATCTGTCTAAATAGAATTTGCGACTCCATGTGTAGTTTTTCTTTTAATATTTTGCAGGTCATGTCACAGAGACCACAGTGTGTGAATTTTTTCTTCCAATTAGCAGATCTTGGTTGTACACTGCAACATGCTCAGTTACGCGATGGTGCTCGAAATCTTTTACAATTAGTACCACCTGATAATTTGACAGTATCAAGATTACAATGGCTTTTTGGCCATTATGAAGATGATGAAACTTCACAGAATCCTCATTGTAATGAACACAATACAACAGTAGATTCTTTATTTTTTACTGCAAGTCCTAGTGAAGTTTTATATAATTTAGAGGTTAGTAATCTATATATGCAAATAATTAATTGCTAACACATGTATAGATATAACATTAGGTATATTGTCTTTGTAGGTGTTATATGCATTGTTGATGCCAGCTTCTGATGCTCTATCTGATAGACCATTTAAGTTTCAATTTAATTTTATTAAAAGTGGTGAAGTAGGAGTTGTACTTGATATGTTAACAAAAAATAAATTTTTGCCAAATGCAGACGAAACTACTAAACGATCTGCCTATTTGACAGTGCTGAAACTCTGCAAATTTTTACTAACTGTAGTTGGAAATATTGTGGTATGTGTATTGGATAAAGTTCAAGCTGGACATTCGGAAAATCACAATAATCACATACAAAATAATCAAGATCCTGTAACTGTTTTAAAACAGGCTTTACAAAGCATACCTAATCAAACCACTGAATATATGCTAAGAAATGTTGCAGCACGTTTAGTAAAACCATTATCACAACGAATGTTCTCTGGTGGAACTGATTCTGATAGGTGTCATCAGCTTTTTATGCTAGCTATTTCACGGGATTTACCTGATGTGGCCACTATTCGTGCCATAATTAGATTAGCGTGGGCTGCATCAACTGGAAATTTGAATAATATTAATGCATCCATTGAAAATCTTCATACAATGCATGAACTAAATCAGAAGGAACAAAGATGTCCTGATAATAATGATGTATTAGGTAATGTATAAGTATCACATATCAAGAATAAGTTCAGATCTTTAGAATAAAAAAAAAAGTAACCTTATTAATCTTTATATATATATATATATATATATATATATATATATATATAATATAATATATATAATATATATAATATATATTTAACAGTTTGTAAAGAAGCATTGGAAGTCTTGACAATAGCTTTAGCGCTTAATTCGGCGGCATTCGAAGTTCTATTGAGAGACAAAATGTGGCATATGTTTTTAATAGACCTTGTATTACTGAGTACATCAAGAGCAATTAGAATTGTGGCAGCAGAACAATTTTTTCTTGTGTCGACATGGTGCCGTAGTGGAAATCCACCAGTGTTATTTACTATTTCATTACTCTTTACTGTTTTAAATACTACAGTTATGGAAAATTCGAAACAGTGTCATGAGTATTTTCAGGTAATCATAGTGTTTTATAGATTATGTTTGTACAATAAGGTTCATTTTTATAAATATATTTTACATATTTCAGCTCTTATGTAGACTATTAAATTATGCACATATATCAGGATGTTCTGTCTCATCTATAGAAAACTTACTAAATATTGAAATAACTTGGTTAAAACATGTAAGAGATAGTGTTAAGGAATCAGGGGAAAGTCATGTGGACGAAGCAGTTCTTGAAGGTCACCTTAGTCTAACTAAGGAATTAGTAGCCTTCTTGCCTGCTAGTAAAAAATATGAAATTGGATCTGACGAGAAACATGGAATAAATTTGATAAAGGTATAACGTTATAATAAAGTATCTAACAGTAACAATCTAATGTGATAAATCTTATTACAATATGAACAAAAAAATCCATAATTTTTGTTTGTTAATATTTTTATATTCATTAATATCCTTATATGATAATTTTAGGAATTAGTAGAAGATTTCGTCTTCCCTGCATCACGTCTAATGCTGCAACTTCGTAGTACTGGAGAATTAAGTTCATCGCAAGCTTGTCCAGTTTGTACTACTCCTCAGTCAACTAGTGCAGCATTCGACTTACTTGTAGGTCTTTGTACAGGCTGTGTACCCAACATGAAACTTCTAGTCACGATGCTCACTGACATGTTTTATTCGGAAAGAGATGAGCCATTAATTGAATGGGACTATTTACCACCAGTTGGACTTAGGCCACTTAAAGGCTTCGTGGGTTTGAAGAATGCAGGAGCTACATGTTATATGAACTCAGTATTACAACAATTATACATGGTTGAAAGTATTAGAGTTGGACTATTAGCTGCAGAAGGAGCAGCAACTGATTTAAACGAAGATTTTTCTGGGGAAGAAAGAATCGAAGGAGAACAAACTATAGAAGCAAATGATAATGATACCAATGAAGAAAAATGTGGAGTTGATGAATCAAGGAAGGAATATAATATCGGCATTTTAAAACAAGTGCAAGCAATATTTGGACATTTGGCTTATAGCAAATTACAATATTACATACCAAGAGGTCTTTGGAAACATTTCAAGTAAGTGAAACAAGTAGAAAAACAATTTTGATCTATTTTTAATATCTTTGTATTACAAGCATACAGTGATTTTTATGTCGTTATGTATTTTTATATACGCTATGTAATTAATGTACAGGTATTGAAATTAATAATATTGGTCGTTTCTATTTTCTATACAGACAATAAATATTTTGAATAAAGTTTTTCTACTTTCATAAGTAAACATTGAAATTATGATTACAGACTGCAGGGTGAACCTGTAAATCTTAGAGAACAGCAGGATGCAGTGGAGTTTTTTATGAGTTTAGTGGAAAGCTTGGATGAAGCACTCAAAGCTTTGGGGCATGAACAAATAATGAGTAAAATTCTTGGTGGCTCATACAGTGATCAAAAAATCTGCAAAGGTTGCCCTCATAGGTACCTTTTTAATTCTTATATTCTCCTATTTTCGGTAGACTATAATACCACGTTACATTACCTCCAGATATTCCAAAGAAGAACCATTCAGTGTGATTAGTGTGGATATAAGGAATCATAGTAATTTATTGGATTCTCTTGAACAATATGTGAAAGGTGAACTATTGGAAGGAGCTGATGCTTATCATTGTGATAAATGCAACAAAAAAGTATGATTTTAGACTTTAAATTTTGTTTTTTGTTTACTTATAGATATTATTTACGGATTTATTATATAAGTATATGTTATAATTTTTATAAAATTATCTACATATTCTTGTTTATTATGTTTTTAGGTCGTAACAGTAAAGAGGTTATGTGTGAAAAAACTGCCACCTATTTTAGCGATACAGCTAAAAAGGTTTGAGTATGACTATGAACGAGTTTGTGCTATTAAATTTAATGATTATTTCGAATTCCCAAGAGATCTTGATATGGAACCCTATACAGTCTCCGGCTTAGCTAAGTTAGAAGGAGAAGTTATAGATTGTGATTATGAGGAATCTATAAAAGGAACTTGTACAAAATATCAATTAACTGGCATCGTAGTACACAGTGGCCAGGCTAGTGGTGGCCATTATTATTCTTATATTTTGCATAGGTTTGTATTATACATAGACTTTTTAGTTATAGAGTAATGGATATTAATTTTTAGACTAATATCTGTATTATTGTAGACAAACCGATGGTACTGCTAAATGGTATAAATTCGATGATGGAGATGTAACAGAATGTAAAATGGAAGAGGAAGAAGAAATGAAATCACAGTGCTTTGGTGGTGATTATTTGGGTGAAGTGTTTGATCATATATCAAAACGTGTCAGTTACCGTAAACAAAAACGATGGTGGAATGCATATATGCTTTTTTATACCAGACTAGACATAGAAGAAAATTCTTTAATGAAAAGTTTCAACGAATTATCATTATGTAAGTATTATTGTTTATTTGGATAAATTTATCTTCATCATATACATATTCAATGTTTCTGTGATATATTATTACCAAGCACATGAGATTATTCACATACTATGTACCATGCTAATAGTACCATGTTATATATATATATATATTTTTACGCATCCTGCATTATTGTTTAAATATTTAATATGCTGCAGTAATTATAAATTAGAAAAATGTATAAAATATATGAAATGGTCTAATATTTGTTATATAGAATTATGTAAATGTGATTACATTTTAGTTAATTATTTTTACAGATACTAAGCTAGGTGTAATGAAAATGCCACAAGCTATTGAATACAGTGTGAGGAAGCAGAATATTAAGTTTATGCATAATCGGAATCAATTTAGTGCAGAATATTTTCAATTTATAAAAAAATTAGTGTCTTCTGATAATCATAACATTAATAGACAATATCTTAACGAAAAACCCGTAAGTTTGTTGCTAAGAATTAACTTACTACAATATAAATACATAAAATACAAAGAAATATGAATTAAATAGTAAAGCTAATAAAAAACAAAAAACTTATTACAGAGCCCAGAAGCAGAGGAATTATCAATGTTGGCAGTTCAATTAGCGTCGAGATTTTTATTTTTCACTGGTTTTCATACTAAGAAAACATTACGTGGTGCAGCTACAGAGTGGAATGATATTTTATGTCATCATCTTTGTAATAGTAAAGCAGTACGCTCTTGGTTCGCTCATAATGTTCTTCTTAATCATCCGCATAGGTATATAAATTAATATGAAGAAAAATATATTTTTTACAAATGATGTTTTATAATACTAATGGAAATTTATTATTTACAGATTTTGTGAATATCTTTTAAGTTGTCCTAGTAACGAAGTAAGAACAGCCTTCGTTAAAATTGTAGTGTGTCTTGCACATTTTTCATTACACGATAGCCCATCAATATGTACTAGTATAAATTCATCAAGTAAGTATTCATACACCTTTGTATATTCAGCTTTCATCATCTTTTCATGAATATTGAAAGTTTCATAATTTTATATTTTCATACACTGACTATATACTTAACTACATATATACTTTCCACAGATATACTTTTAGAGCCCACTGCAAAATTGAGCGATCATCTAATGCATGCGGTACTTTCGTTACTCCAAAGAGAAATCTCCGATCATGGTCGTCATCTTCCACATTATTTTTCATTATTTCACATGTATGCGAATTTAGGATTGCAAGAGAAATTGCAATTGCTCACGGTAAATTTTTACGGTATTACTTACTTTAATAAGATAATGTAAGTCATACGAGTTATTGGCAATTAGTTTGAATTTCTTTATTTCAGCTTAACGTTCCAGTTACGTTCATGTCAGTCGCGATTGATGAAGGGCCTGGACCAGCAATAAAATATCAATATCCTGAATTAACGAAACTTCATCAAGTTGTTAGTATGTTGATACGTTGTTGCGACGTATCTTCAAGAGCAACTTCGAAAGAACCATTGCCAAATCCATATGGTGATTCATTGTGCCAGTCAGGCTATCTCATGCCTATTCAACCGCAAGCAGCCGAACTTCTGTTTGTTGAAAATAGGTAAGACATTAGTTTAATTTAAAGCAAGTAATGTTATAATTCATTCAAACTATTATTTTAATTTCTTCTTATTTTTTTTTTCTTTTTTTTTTTTTTTTATTACATTAACAGTTATATGAAAAAGTTGATCGAAGATGCTAATGTTACTGAAGATACTACCAAGTTATTGCAGTTCTGTTGTTGGGAAAACTTCAACTTATCGCGAACAGTAGTTAGCGAATTACTTTTACAAATAAGTTTCGTTTATGCACACGAATTAAGGCATCATACGGATCTTCTTCTTGCTATGCTTCTTATGGAAGATACTTTGCAGAATAGTCGTATTTGTACAGCACTTCAAGGTAAATATATATACATATATATATTTTTTTTGCAGTAATAAGAAATACTTTTGGATTTGTATAATATATATATATATGTACTAAATATTTTGCAGGTTTATATGAAGAAAGGGAGGGATTATTTGACATAATTCAGAAATATAAAAATCAACAACAGAAACGAGCATACCAATGTATAAAGTGTATGGTACAATTGTTTAGCAAATGTAGAGCTGCGCATCGATATTTGTGTCATTCATCCGAATTGAAAAGAAAATGGATGCATGCAGTTGAGTGGCTTCACGATGAGTTAGATAAAGTAAGTAAAATTGATAATTACAATATTGGATTGATTAACGTATTAAACACAGATAGACAGAGACAGACAGGCAGGCAGGCAGGCAGGCAGACAGACAGAGGGGGCAGGGGATACAACAAAGTTAAAAATATAAGAGCATTTATTATTGATGATTTATTTCTTTTCAGAGACCATATCCACCAACAGCACCCTATACACTACCATACAATAATTGGTCTCCTCCAGCACAATCCAATGATTCAACGAACGGATTTGGATTAGAACGTAGTAACAGTGCTAAAAAGACTTTGGAAAAAGCAGTAGTTTATTGTTCTGAAATGGAACCAGAACTTGAAGATACAAGGGAGGATTGTGTAGAAGAAACTGAAAAATATCAGCCTCAAACGAGAGACTTATTGCGATCTGGTCGTAGTGTAGTTTGGGGATCTGCGTCTATAGGGTAAGGTATTTAAGAAATATTCGACTCTCTTCCTTTTTTTTTTGTAAGAACAGAATTTTCTTTATAAAAACGAACTGTGAACATATATTTAAAATAATGTGATATTCTTCAAAATAACATATTTAATTGCATAATGTTAATTGAATTTTTGTTTGTTTATTTCTTCTTCTTTTTTTCCTTTTTTTTATACATTCTAGTTATCCCGAAGTTTCTGTAATACAACAAATGCAAGAAGATCAGCCACAACCTGGACCATCACCAGTTCACACACCTCTTCTAGCACATCAAATTCGCAGTCCACATAATTGTGAGTCATCTCAAAGTACAAGCCAGGATCCATAATGAATACTAAATATCGACCTCCTATTGAGTTGCTGCCTCAGAGAAATCATGTCACAACCTTTTAATTATTACTGTGCCAGCAGCTTGGTGTTGAATGGAAAACGTATGTACAGATATAATATACTTGAAAAATTATTTCTTGTGATTGGACTTCGCGAACTTATATTAATCTGTCAGTTTCACTGTGGGCAGTTACTTTACATTCGTAATATGATGTGGCATCATTTGCACTGCAAGAAATTAGGAAGATGATTTCGTTTGAAGACAGAATATATGCATGTTAATTGAGGTAAACTACAATCGATATCTTTAATATCAGTCTCAAAGTTATTTCACATTTTACGTTTCTCTACACACATCGCCGTGGATAATAAATTTCATACACACGACCTTTCAATCGATTCTCAAGCCATATATTCAAGCTATATTGTTTTATACATGAAAGAAAAAAAAAAAGAAATAAAATGGGGGAGAAAAACCAAAAAAAAAAGAAAGAAAAATAAAAAAAATTTCATTCGCGTTCGTGTCTATTTCGCAAAATATACGCAGTTCATTTTGCTAGAATAACAACGGTGTTGTAAAAAAAAAAAGAAGATAAAAGAAAAAGTTATGAATTCGATTTGCCTCAATGAACACATGCGAATTCAAATTTAGGAATATGATAAGATTGTATAAATGTATAGCGAATAGTGTTATGGAATATTCTGTCTCTACCGAATACAAAACAAACGTATAGATCACGATTTTTTTCGTGCGCTGCGTGGATTGTTAATAATAATAGGAAATATTTGGTTACACAACGCGCTTATCACTTATTAAAAAAAAAAAGAAAAAAAAAAACAAAAAAAAAACAAAACAAAACAAAAAAAGAAGAAGAAGAAAAGAAAAGAAACGGACATGTGGTAACAAGATTTTAACGCCCCAAAACGAAATAATATTTTTTTGTCGCATAGTCTTTCGGTATAACGAAGAAGAAATTTTTTGTACTTAATCTCAAAGAATAATAAGGAAGGATACATTTTCCAACGTCAAAAACAAAAGAAAAAGAAAAAACGTTATATATATATATATATATATATATATATATATATATATATATCAGAGTCCGAATAAATGCATAATATCATGCTGATATCGTCCCTATATTGTGCTTTCTTTCAGTTCAACCGATTTGAAAGAGTTGTGCCTTGAATATCGTACGACTCCATCGTATTTTTAGGGTGGACTAATAAGAATCGAATTGCCGTTTTAATATTTAATTGCTTAAATTTGTGTAATTTAATGAGATCGAAAGGGAAAAAAACAAAAAGAGAGAAAAAAGAATAAAAAAAAAAAGAAAAAGAAAAAGATAAAGATAAAGATAAAAATAAAGTGATCGGAGAAAATCCTTTATCGATTTATAATATGCACCCGCAGCTGAGCTATGACAGGGTAAAAATGACACGCACCTTTGAAGTGACTTTATATAACGATGTAGAACAAAATTGACCACAGTGCTAATCGAACATTTCTCTTTTTTTTTCTTTCTGTTATTATTGTTGTTGTTGTTGATTTTTCCTTCTTATTCTTTATATTTTTTTTCTTTTTTTTCTTTTTGATTTTGTTTTTAATATTCTCTTGAAAGAAATGAAATACGTAATATTCGACGGTAGAGACATAGAATGGTATGCGAGAATTGAACAATTAATTTGTATCGTTCAGATATACACAATGTTTCAGAGTTTCAAGGACTTATCTCTTTCCACAGCTTTACATACAAAGCTGTTTTTAATTATCTATTGAAAATCTTGAAAAAGAAAAACGGGAAATGAATGAGTAAACGAACGAACGAACGAAAAAAAAATAAATAAAGAAAGAAACATCAACTTAGATCATTTGATCATAAATCGCATAAAAGTAGAATAAAAATATAAAATAAAATAAAAGAACGTGATTAGGGGCAAAAGGAACGATTGTGCAAAAAAAATTCTGATCTTACACCAACTGGCCATAGCTCTGACTTATTAAGCAACACGTGTTATATATAAATACTATATAAATAATATTATAAAAGAGAACTGAAGTGTCATGCAACAAGGATATATAAGCATTATAAGAAAAACCGTGTGTATACATAGGAATTCGTGGGAAAGTACCAACGAGTAGTATGTCGAGTCACCAGGAAATAATACGACATATTAATTAATCTCTCGTATTTATCGACTATCCAAGATTTAAACACAGCGTACCAAATTACGTACTAGCTTCTATCGGTTTAAATAATGGTACCTAATCTTACTCAGATATGTACATATACAACTGCTTTTTATATGTGATAAAAAAAAATTTATTATATTCCTATTATACATTGAAGGTTAGAAACGCTATTGTAAATCCTGGTTTTTGTACACAGACTGTATGCTAAGTTCTTTTTTGTTAATGAAAATGTAGTCTATAATTATTTAATATTTAATTGTATTACTAAATAAGCGTAACACACATCTCTTGTATCATATATAGTTGATTTTTTGAATTGTGTCAGATAGGTGGTTGAACTGAAAATTTTTGTGTCGTCGATACACGATTGTATCACCTTTCTTATTGTACGGTACTGTGTAAGAGATGAGACGGATACGGAAATTGTATAAGAGAAACGAGCACACGTATATATATATATACACAACACACTTTTACATACACACATATATATACACACATAGATGAGAGCATACTTACATACATTAAAAACATGTATAACACGATTGAGGTCGGTAATAATTAATTATTGTGAACTAACAAATAAGCAAAAAAAAAACAAACAAAATATATCTTTCCATCAAACGGTATACACATAACACACATAGATACAGATAATACACAATACGCGGACAAATCGTTGTGCCGAACGCGTTTAGTTATCGCGATGAAAAATCGACTCGATCGTGTAACGATCAAGACAGATTATATTAAAAATGTCCCTTTTTTATTAAAAAATAAAAAAAAAAGTGAAAATGAAAATGAAATATGAAATGAAATGAAATGGAATGAAACGAAACGAAACTAAACGAAATGAAATGAGAAGAAAAAAAAGAAACATTCTCGTACGAAAGACTATTGAAACAGATTTTACAGACATTTATAACATAGTCAATAATCCGTAATGAGCCAGAATAATCGATAAGACCTTTTTCTTCGAATACAAAAATCGAATAGGCGTCTCATCAAAATTTCTGAATCAAAGGCAAATACGTATGGAAGAATGTTTTTCTTGCTGAAGAATAAATCGGAAATAATGGATTACTTGAGTGTAAAGAAAAAAAAAAGAGAAAACAAAAAGGGTAGCGATAAATAGTTCTCTTTCTCGGACATTATACTCGTTGTTTTTTTTTTATACTTGAATGTAAATCTCTCATTCCTTTATCTCTCTCTCTCTCTCTCTCTCTCTCTCTCTCTCTCTCTCTCTCTCTCTCTCTCTCTCTCTCTCCCTCTCTCTCTCTCTCTCTCTTTCTCACTCTCTCACTCACTCACACTTTTTATCACTCTTTTCATCGACGTTCTTTTAGTTCTAGTTCTATATAAAACACGAATTATTATTATTATTATTATTATTATTATTATTATTATTATTATTATTATTATTATTATTATTATGATTATGATGATTATTATTATTATTATTATTATTATTATTATTATTATTATTATTATTATTATTATTAACTCGTTAACTCGGTCGACCCTCTAGTCAGTACATTTAAATAAAAATGGATGGCGGTTTAATTACCAAATCGACTTCATTTACTAGCGTAAATTCACTACGCGTACGAACTTCTTTCTTTTCTTCTTCTTTTTAAGATCAACCATTGTTAAATGATTTTTCGAACGTTTCTTTTTTTTTTTTTTTTTACTTTTACGTTGTGTCGTCGTCGTCGTCTTCGTCGTCGTCGTCGTCGTCGTCGTCGTCGTCGTCGTCGTCGTCGTCATCGTTGCTGTCATCGTTGCCGTCGTCCTCGTCTTCGCTGTCGTCGTCGTCATCGTCGTCATCTTTCTTTTTTTTTCATCGCCGTTTTGTTACCACATTCGCGATTACATATAACGCGACCTATATACATAACTTTCGATGTCCTCATTTATCATTTGCTTTTGAAATGTCGAAACTCGTGAAACCATTTGCAGCGAAATAAGGAGGATGTTTTAAACTACCTTGTATCAGTATGCAGTAATGTAGTTATGTTTATCTGTACATTGCTTCTTTTTCTTTCTTTTTCTCCGTTCCCACCATAGTTTCCAAAACTATACCTCTACCTTTTTTCAATTTCCCGTTTGATCATTTTTAAATGCGTTCGAGCGGTCCCTGCTTCGCATTTAAGGGATGGGATTTTAAATGAGAACCTTCTATACAAGTAATATGTGATTCTTTCGAAAATTATTATTATTATTATTATTATTATTTTTATTATTATTATTATTATTATTATTATTATTATTATTATTATTTTCTTTTTTGTTCTTTGTTCCTTTTTCTTTTTCTTTCTTTTTTTCAGACGATCTCATCTCGCAAAAATTTTCAACAACTCGGATTATAAATAATTCGTCATTTATTGAAGAAATTTATTTAAACTTCAAGATTCGAAAATTTTTTCCAAACTTTACGAGTATTAGGATCTATTCAATGAAACCCGGAATGTATTCATTCATGTGTCCAATGTAAATTGACCAAAACTGATCACTTCGATATATAAATATTACTCATTCAAAGAGGTGCCTATGTTAAAACTATTTGATTGATAAGAGAGTGAAGTGTTTTGTTATTACAGTTCGTAAGAAGACGTGCAAAGGATAGAGCGTTTTCATTTTTGATTTTTATTTTGTTAAATTGAGTATGTATATCAATCGAGCCTGAGGATGATAAGAAATTGTCTAAAATCGTCTGTAATATTATAATGCGAATTTCTTTCTTATAAAAGGAATATAACTAATTGAATGAGCAAGAGAGAATATGATTTGTACGTACGTTTGTTTTTTTTTTCGATAATATATCGAGTCGAGTATAACGACGGACGAATTGTAATTTCTTTGAAATATCATTTTAATATAATTAAAAATTCTCATCGACGACTCATATACATATACATATATATACATACATTTATACATACATACATACATACATACATACATACATATACATATATATACATACATTTATACATACATACATACATACATACATACATACATACATACATACATACATACATACATACATACATACATACATACATACATACATACATACATACATACATACATACATACATACATACATACATACATACATACATACATACATACATACATACATACATACATACATACATACATACATACATACATACATACATACATACATACATACATACATACATACATACATACATACATACATACATACATACATACATACATACATACATACATACATACATACATACATACATACATACATACATACATACATACATACATACATACATACATACATACATACATACATACATACATACATACATACATATTATTTTTTTCCTTTGTGGAATAAATAAAAGACAAAAAGACAAAATAAGTTTTAAGGAAACTCGTATAACATGTAATTACAATTTGCACGTCGTTTAAATCGATTTAATCGAACAAGTCCTTGTGTTGTTATGCATTTATACTTTGAGCATTCATTATTTTTACATATTCGGTTTCAAAACTTTTATTACGATACGAGGAATTGTTTGAATCAATAAAAAGAAAATTATTTATTCGTTCAAAGGATAATATTACAATAAGAAAGAATTTGTCTTGTTTTTTTTTTTTTTTTAATGAGCTCACTCTATCCTTGGTTTGGGAAGTATGAATTTCTTTATTTTTTTCTTATTATCCGAATATTAATACAACACAAAATTATATATATATATATATATATATATATATATATATATATATATATATATATACACGTACATTTGATATCTTGAGAGAGAAGGACTATGGATATGAATGAATCGTTTATGATAATTGTATGTGACTCCTCAAGACGATTATTATATTAACGATATAATAATATCGAAATCTAAAAGAATTAATCGAACAATGTACAGCCCGAAACAGATCGTCTTATTCCGAATTTCTAATTGTTCTGTTCCGGGCTTATATTTCTAATAACTTTCTTTCTTACGATATAATCGATATTTCCCTTTTAATCGTTTTGAACTTCAATTAAAAAAACAAAAAAACTTTCCGATTGATTAAGAAATTAAGAAAATAGTCATTATGAAAAATAGAAATTGACGTTAGTAGTCGCAATAATAATTGTAACAGAATCGTTTTCCTCCTTTTTTCTTTATTTTTCTATTATTTTCGAGTTAATCTATTTAAGAAAAAAAAAAAAAAAAGAAACGAACAAACAAAAAATATCGGAAACACGAGATAATCCTCGTTGGATTCGAAGATATTCGGAAACTGGGTTCTAAACGCAACGCGTCGAAAACTATCCACATTTTCTGTTTTTTTTTACATTCCTTGTTTTTTCTATTTCATATTGTTATTTTGCGTTGTTGTTGTTGTTGTTGTTGTTGTTAATATTATTCTTTTCTAATTTATCAAGTATAGTCCAGCATTTTCTAAGTTGGTAGAACTTGAAGTCTTTAGAATATAGTTTCTGTTTCTTTTTTCTCTCTTTTTTCATTTTTAATTTCAAGGAATAAAAAAGAGAGACTCGCGAGTTTGAACTCACAAAAAAAAAAGTAAAATCTGTTTGTTTATTTTGAAATCGATTAAAATCAATTCTTTTTTGGTCGAGTACCAGTGTCCATTATGAAAAGTTGGTTTGACGAAAATCTTTTGAAATATTTTTTTAGAAAGGAATATTTTCATAATTTTTATAATTTGTTTTGAAGAAATTAATCTTTTCTATCATTTTTGTTGCTTTAATATTGCCTATTTGAAAGAGGGTAATCTTTACTGATTTTTTAAATCTTTTTCTATATTAAATCATATATTGGCAATTTTATAATATCAATTTCCAAATATTTCACAAATATCAACGCGTAAATCTTTTCTGAAAAAATGAAACGTTTCCTTCGAGTCGTTCGAGCCCTGCAAATTTTTTTGTTGCTCCTAATCTCATTGTTTGAATTCTTTGATAACAATATGATTATTTATTTATAATGATTTAACATAGTCATCGTATTTACAATGACCGAGAAAGATATTGGCACAGTTTTATTATTATTAGAATTTTATTGTTGTAGTAAATAATTAAACATGATACTGAATAATTATTTTCATCTTTCGGGGTAAATTTAATGAAAAATAAAAAATAATAAAAAAGAAAAAAGGACTGTGCCAATACTCTATAATTACTATGTAATTAACAAAATATTTCAAATTATTACAAAGCTTATTTGTTATACCTAACGTCGAATTACTGCTATTCCATGATCTTTTTAATAAAACTAAACAAATAATTCTAATTGACGTTTCGCACGAAAAGGAAAATGGAAGCATATGTGAAATTATGTTTGCACGGGGTCGTAAGAAACTAAAGACATCATTTTTAACAAACTTTAGAGAAGAGAAAGGTAATAACTTACGTACAATTGTTTTGATAAAAGAAAAAGAAATTAACGAATAAAAAAGATTAGAAAAAGAAGATGAAAGAAAAAAAGAAACAATCTTTTTTGTTTTTTTAATGGCAACAAATAGAGAAACCCGTGTGGACGCGGGCGATGAATGATATTACATTTGATTAGAACATTTTGATAGCGCATTAACATCGTCATTAATTATGCAAAGGGTCCTAAAAAAAAAGCTAACAAATAATTTCATTGTTATTTAGGGTTCATAATCGTGTGAGCCGTGTTTATTTGTTACCATATAAATAAATCGTACTTTCTCTAACGTTATGCTTTCGATGATATTATAATTAAGATAGTTGTACATATAAGATACAAAATTAATTACACAGTTGTAGTAGTTTATACTCTATTGTTACTATTAGAATATTTTATTATAGGATATACATATGTGCGTGTGTATGCGCGAGCGCGTGAGTATATATAATGAATATATAGGAAGATATACTAGGCGAAGCCCGTTTTTGTGAATCTTCGTCGTCAATGACAGTGAAATCTCCTATCTTACTTTTTTCTTTTTCTTTTTTCTTTCCTTCTTTTTTTATATCAGTCGAATACGACTAATACGAAAATGAATGATTGCAGGAGAGGTTAGAATCGTAATCAAGGGACCAAGACACAGGGAAGTGCTCGAGGTACGAAAATACGATTACGGTTTAACTGCCTTTCTACGCGAAAATATTTATAAACAAATATTATCTTAGCCCGTTTCTTTTTTTTTTCTTATATTCATTTTCTTTTATTATTATATTATTTTACGTAAAAATGAAGAAAATATTATTGTCCCAAGTAATTAATTGATTTCGATCGAAAATCGAACAAACCTTGATAAGTGTGTTACGTGGTTAAAGAAAAAAACAAAAAAAAGATATATATATATATATATATATATATATATATATATATATAAACTAAACGGGCTCTGTATAATATTTTTTATTAACTCTGAATCCAAAGTGTTTGAAATACTTTTTAGTATTTACTAATATTTATAAAGAAGTCGAATTTTTGAATTCATTCATTCGAGAATCAACGATATATTATAAAAATGAGATGACGGGAGAAATGACACACTTGCTATATAAACTTGAAAAACAATCTCGATTGCGAAGGAAGATATGTAAATAAAAGAAAAATGGACGAAAGCGAAGATTTCGAGAGCACGCAATTCGATTTCGTATTTTCTTCAAATAATACGAGCTTGAAACTCGAAAATCACATATATACGGAGTGTTTTATTTTAAACGATACGATCAAATATCCTCGATCGTATTGGTTCTATAAAGAAATTGTTAAAAATAAAAGTTGTTAAGTTTTGAGGAACAAATGTAGTATTCATTGCAGCAGCTATTACATAGAAACTGCTGTTGTCAATGGAAGTCGCAATAATTATTCTCCATAAAAATTTTTTATCTTGACGACAAGCGCGCTTTATGATATAGCTGCAATAAATATAATATTTTTTTTCAAAACAACTATTTTTATTTGAAACATTAAGTTAATAAAATCAACAGGATCGAAGATATTTGATCGTATCGTTTAAAATTTAGACGCTCTATATACGATCACTTGGACGATACTCGAAATTGACCAACTGATAAGCGTTTGTAAGCTTTGTTATTCATTCCTCGATCGAAGGATCGAGATACGAAAAAAACAAAATACAATGCAACGCGAAGATGACATTCTAATACACGAATCGATTTTATTAATATTCGTTCGAAGAGAAAGGAGATAATTATTTAAAATCGTATTATTTCGAACGAAGCATTTATGAAAGCATTTTATCGAAGCAAATTATACATAATTAATAATAAAGCGAGAGATAGAGAGAGAGAGAGAGAGAGAGAGAGAGAGAAGGAGAAAAGAAAAGAACTTTGACATCGACTAAATCGTTAAAAAAAAAAAAAAAGAAATGGTGCACTTTTTGTACGACATTAAATCTTAATTCCTCTTTCTTTGTCTTGTTTCTCATTCGATACAAGGTTTACTTTCGTATAAATGACATTTACGTAGGATATAGAATAATGAAAACAAAAGAAAGAGAGAAAAAAATGAAAGAAAAAAATGATAAAGTCGATCGATGTAAGTACGTACATATAAATACGCCTCGCTTTAGATCGATAGATTGATTGATAGATCGATCGAGTTCAAATCTCGAACCCCGTCGTCGTCTCTTCGCGTTGATTTGAAAAGCACCAAACGAGTAAATAAAACTTATTGATTTAATTAATAATCCAGAGTGTATATTATCGAACTTGAGCGATCCTATCAAGCGGCATAAAAACAAAGATAATGTATACAATACATGAAATTTATGTATAAAAAAAAAAGAAAAAAGAGGGCAAAGAAGAAACAAAATAAAAAAAAGAAAAGATAACGAAAGCCGGAGCAATGGTGCCTTCGATATCGAATATCGCGATACATTCGAGAATCGAATGGGTTCCATATTCCATCATCGACGAGTCTCTCGAATTTTTTTGTGCATTATTTTTAACAGAATGTAATAAAGAACTGTTTAAAAGGAATCGTCAATTTTTTTTTCATATCGTACTATCTGTATTTATTTTCAAGATGGTGGACAATCATTGAAGGATTTAAGAGCATAAATGATCGTGGCGTTCGTCTCGAGCCCCATAACTCATGGACCCTTCCTCATATGACGATAATATCGATTTATGTTATACAGGATAGGTCATTTAAATCGATACATCAACATATCTCCGTTATTTATGATTTTATAGGAAAGAAAGAATCATTGAGAGAAAGTGACACTCGATGGGACACATCTGGACGATTGGACGAATTTTTTTCTTAAGGTCATCCGTATTTTTTTAACTGAACCACACACACACACACACACCCGTCCCTCAATTTACGCGGAACTTATTATACGCGAATTGATTTACGCCATCTTATTTTACGCGGTCAGATATGTATATACATACATATACATATACATCATATATACAGACTTCGAAACAATATAATATTTTAAATTGTGTTAAGAATATAGCCTTGGCTTTAAGTGATGTAAAACATTCAACTCTAAATGCTTGCTAGAAGGTAATATGGCCACAAATAGTTGCACCAGGCAATACTATTCTGACAACCGAAGGAGTATCCAGTGTTATTACTTTATCTCAAGAGGTTGAAACAGGATGCTTTGCCAATATAAACGAGTGTAACGTTAATGATTTACTAGCAGATCGTGAATTAATCGATACTGAATTAATAAATATTATATCTGAAACCCAACCTCATGATATATTTACATAGCAGTGACAACGAAGAAACAGACTCATTCACTGCGGAAAATGACAACTTCACTGCAACCCGAGTTGGTTTGACGGTGTTTATTGAAAAAATAAACTTTTTACAAATTAAAATATTTATAACTTTTATGATGTTACATTCCAGGAAAAGATACTCGATGTGAAATAACTTCAATCGCTGGTCATATATCCAATACGCGACATCTTCTAAAGTCGCCTGTCGTATGTCAATTGCATTTTATGAAGAGCGACTGTAGTCGCCCGTAGTACATCAGTAGTATTTTATGCAGAATAACTATAGTCGCCCGTAGTAGCGAAAGGGTTAAAAAAAAAAGCTTATTATTTTGAATTACAGTAGCAAAAGTGACATCAAATAAAATTTACACACTTGTTTTCTGAAATGTCTTACTTATTTTTTTTTTTGTTAAGTTATGTGAAATAAATATGCACACATGTATTTCTAAAACTTTTACAAGCTTTTATTTCCAATATTTTTCTTTTTATACTGACAGATTCAATTTACACGATTTTTATTCACGTAAATCAAGTCCACGTAGAATGGATATTCGCGTAAATTGAGGGACGGGTGTATATAAATACACATATATATATACATATATACATATATATTGTTTGTTTGTATAAATTGATTCCTCGTTCCATTCGAAATAAAAGAAGTATACGATTACAATACCAAAAAGTGATTTGTTAACGAGATATTTTGTATATGTAACAAAACCATATTTTTGTTTTTAATTGAAGTTAGAAAGATATGTTAGAGGAGAAAGATGGATGATTCAAATTGGACTGCATATTCATAATCATATATTTTTTCGCAAGTGCACGTGCTCATGCATTATTATTTATCTTTCTCTCTCTTCCTTTTTTTTAACAGATACGTATAGTAGTACTCGCGAAAAAAATCGTAACTATTTGTTGGATTGGAAAGATCCAAATCATTTATTTAAATCCGCTTCGACATCATTTGACCTACACACAATTTCAACACCGCAGATAACGTGCAAAAATGTATCGATGATTACATTGCCATAAAACCGGTGTCTCTTTTTTGAGAATGGAATTTACGATTTATCAGAAAGATGGGAAAAAGTAATAGAAAATAGAAACGTATAAAATATTTCGCAACGTATTTGGTTAGCGCATTTCTCAAAACATCATTGAACAGTCGAAGCAAGAAAATATATATTGTGTATAACTGATTTGTTTTAATGGGTTCCCATGAACTTGTAAGAGATCTTGGACTTATCAAAGATTGAATCCGTTAGTGAGGGATAGATGCGAAGTTTGTTCTTCGAAAAAATATAAAAAGAAAGAAAAAAAAATCGAATAAAAAGGCTCGAATGAATGAACCTTCTCTTTGATAAAATTAAATAGAAAAAAAGAGAGATAATGATAAATGTAATTACAAGAAACCAGAAATTCTCTCTTTGAATAAATCTTTAATTTTATAGCGTATTATCAAGTATATAAACATCTTTATCAGTTATGTTATACTTGGTTCACATTCGATGAGTACGATGGATTACGTCGGTGATTTTCATTCTTGGCGTCAGTTATACGCCAAACGGCCAAGACGATCGATGTACTCTCATTGATTCTCTTCTTCTTCTTCTTCTGAATCCAGTCGTTCCTTCTTAGCGAAAATTCTTCAACGATATAATATCATTTTATTCTCCACGATATTTCGATTTTCTCGCAGTAAGTTCTTTTTTCTATTTATTTTAAACAAAAAAGAAATATTATTATAGAAAACAATGATCGAACGATTCTCTGCTTGTTATATAATAATTATTTTCTGTATCTTCTTCTCTTATTTACTTTTAAAGAAGGAAGAATTTAATCTCATAAATACTTTAAACAATTTTGTATTGTGTGTATATATATACACGCGCGCGTGCGTGTGTTATTATTGATAATAAAAATGCGCGTTTAATTGAATTGAAATAAAAAAAAAATATATTCGCTCTGATAAGAGAGAGAGAAATATCGTTATAATTATCTTCGATGAAGTTATAGGATCATAAAGCGTGTAAATTACGAAATTTCTAAATAATTTATTATAAAATATTTATTTTCGTTTCAAATTTCTTTTGCTTTTTCATTTTTGTACTTGTATGGTTTTTCTTTTTTTATTATTTTTATTTTTGAAGGAAAATGTTGAACTTCGTATGCTTAGAAGATTACGAAAAATATGCGATTAATAATCTGACGCCAATCGTAAGAGATTATTATAAAAGCGGAGCCGGCGAAGAATCTAGTTTACGATGGAACAGAGAAGCTTTTAAGAGGTACAAAGATCGTATTATTTATACGCCTGATAATAATATTGTATTATAACAGAGATACTATTGTCGATGATATTATCATGGACAAACGGGATCTTGTTTAAAAATAATTATTAAGAAATTATGATAAATTATCATTGATAACATTCATGCGATACGTAATCCATCGTACTTATTTGAAAGGATTTTATCAAATTTATATTTTGTAAGAGCAACCAAAAAAAAAGAAACAAAACAAACCAAATTAGATTTGAATTTTTATACCATATGAAATTCAAATGAATTAATTAAATTTATTTCGTTCATGTCTTGAGTAAAATACAAATGTCTTTTGTATGTTCCGAAAAGGGACAAATTTTATAAACATTTTATAAACAAAACAAAACAAAAAGAGGAAATAACAAAATTCAAATTTTCATATTAATATATTAAAAATTCGAATGAATTAATTATATGAATTATATGTGTTATCGTTTAGGTATCGAATAAAACCTAGATTTCTTCGAGATGTTTCGAAAAGAGATATAAGCACGACGATATTAGGTGAAAAAATTTCTATACCATTGGGAGTAGCGCCAGCTGCAATGCAACGCATGGCTCATCCTGATGGTGAATGTGCTAATGCTAAAGGTAAGTTGAAAATTGATATTAACAATCATTTGAAAGAAAGAAAAATAGTCCTAGACATTTATTAAACTATACAAATGTTTTAGAAAAATATTAATAATAATCTAATATTACCAGACTTTTATTATCATAATCGTCATCATAAACGTCATAATCACAGTCACTTAATAATTATTACGCTTTTGAGAAATGTACGTATATTTGATTATACTAATCGTTTAAAGTGCAGATTATTCCATTAAAATCATTTATTCAATTCGATTTAATTTTTCGCTATGATTATTGCTTCTATTTTCGTTCTGTTAAATATAAATAATTTCTTGTTTTATTAATCAATGATTCTATGATTTTTATCCGTCTATCTTTTGTAAATAGTAGAAATATATTTTCTTTTCGAATCTATCTTAATTATTCATTTAAATTGGATTTATTGATGATATATATATCACTATATTTTTATTAAGATATCTTTGAAATTTTATCAATAGATATCTTTCGGGTATTTGAGAGCTAAAAAAACAATGACTTCTTTTTCTATTTGAGTAAATCTTATCTATGATATTATTATCATACATACGTTAAAATACTCAATGAATTCTTTCGACGAATAAGTTGATATTTTCTCGGCACAAATGTGATAAAAAGTTTTATTATAGCACCCTCTATATTTCTAACTAACGTTATAGAACGCTCACTTAGAAATATATAGAATATGATATCATTGTTAGCACCTCGTCTTTTTTTCTAATAATTTATGAAAGCACAAATCTCTTCCTATGGCAACCATATTGTAATATAACCTATTTAACATTATACTGTTCAGTCGAATAACAAACCTGTGATGTTCCTATTTTTTTTGCATGGTGTTATTGAATGCAGCCGTTAGAATTAAGGCACACGGCAAATAGTACGCTCCTATAGATAATGTTAATCGATCGTAATAGAAAGAGATGAAAATAAAATATATAAAAAGATATTTTTTCTTTTTATACGTATTAGATATAAAACCGTATTTCTTTATATAGAGCACAAATCTTCATTTCCATATCTACAAACTTTCTTTCAATCGACTAAAGTACAATAATCGAATCTCAACGTAGAATGACTAGTTGGAAACAGCAGGATCTGCCAATATTTACATTCAATCGAAATTGCAGGGCTTAAGTGTAACTCAATGTAATTAAAATTATGGCATTTTATGGCAATACGAAGGAAGAAATTTATTTGAGCTTTGGTCCCACGTTCTCCCAATTATTTATAGCTTTCATATTGACATTCTCTATTCTCCATTTTTGAGTAGGAGACGATTGATCGCATGCAGTCACATAAACCTTTTTACTACCTGGATCAGTATCCAAACATCTTGGTATATAACCATGCATCAACCATTGTTTTTCTACGTCGTATCGCCATAACTGATTACCCTGTTTTCCATGACAAGGATATAAACTCACTGGGGCTTTGATATCTGATCTAGATACGTCTAAACAATCTGTGCCATCTTTTGGTCTAATGTCTTTGTGCCACGTCAATTTAAACTCTTGTTCTCCTGATAATACTGGATTATCTTTTTTACAAGTATCCACCTTTATAATCTCATCTTTTTTCATCTTCTTAGCATCAAGACATAATTCTGGTGCTCCCATATTTCTGATTTCTCCTGAAGCGAAGTCATCTGGCTCTATCGGTGGATATACTTCTACAAGGTCGAAGGCTATATTTTCCATAAACCACTTGAACGGTTTGCAATGTAATTTCTTTCGGAGTTGTCTCTGTTCCGTTAAATTTCCCGGATCTAATGATCGTAAATGAGGCCGTCTACGGTAAATATACTCTGCGTACTCATCCATCCATACTTCTGCTACTCTCTTGTAATTTTTTCCTAAAAAGTCTCCACGACCAGGATTAGGAAAGGGTGGAAACTTCCTGTAAATATGGCCCACCCTTGAACAAGGAGCATCATACATTTGACCACCGCATTGCCATATCTTAAATGATAATTCATATTGTTCTCCACCCCATATATCTAAGCCAGAATCGTAACCACCCAGTTCCCAGAAAAATTTTGCACTTATAGCAAACAGGCCACCAGCCATGACTGGACTCTTAAATGGTTCGGAAGGTTGTTTTAGATCCTCTGGAAGTAGTGGTAAACGTTTATAATACAATTCCCAATCGAAAGCACCTCTAGCGCCTTCATCTTGGGCCCTGTATTCAAATGTCTCATATGCTATTACGTCGATAAAGGGGCAGACACAAGTTTTATAATCTTGCACAATTGGTTCTAAAAGCGGTGGTAGCCAGTTCACATTGGCTTCACTGTGCGAATCTAGGAAGACGAGAATTGTAGATACTGCTCTTTTTGCACCAGCTAATCGGCCTCTTATTAATCCTGATCGTTTTGGTAATCGTATTATCTTTACCTTTGGCATATGTTTCTTCACATAATCATCCAATTTGTTTTTTAATTCTACCTTTGTGCTGGCATCGTCGACTAGTATAATCTCATAGAGAAGCGAAGGTGGAGAACGGTTAATAACGCTCCAGCACGTACGCATTAAAGTACTAAAGTGTTCATTGTGAAAAGAGATTACCACAGAGACAGGATCAAGTGTCCTCAAATATTTCTTTTTCTTACATTCAGAATGTCTAATATCTGGAACTGAACGATTTAAAGAAATTTCATCGCTTAAAGCAGCATTGAAACCATTGGTTTTATATAATTTTTCCTTCAACGCGTCAAGAGAAGGGGATAAAAATGCTGGCTTTCCTTGCTCTCCTGTCCCACTTCTTTTTGCGTCTTCTTCTATCTGTTTATAATTATGCCAATCGATCTTCTCATCCACATTCTGTACAAAAAAAAGAAAATAATACGTCATGTTAAATACATTTATCTCTATTCCATGCTATTCCTATGAAATATTACACCCACAATGTACAGATAATATCATTGATAAATGATACGTCCTATTTGATACATTGCACATTTACCCAGATGTTACGCATCACATATGCAAACATTTGTTGGAATACTAAGTTGGAATACAAGAAGAAATAGACACAGTTGGTACGCAAAACAACAACATACTAAAAATATCTAAGCACAATGAATTGTCGATAAGTTATATTGAACTGAATTGTCAATGGAATTAAAGAGAAAAGAAAGAAGAAAGAAAATTGATCAATTTATGAAACATTATGTGAAGGTTAGCATTGTCTCAAAAAAAGATTCGCTTTCAATGAAATTGGGAGAAAATACATGTGACATGGGTCCACTATTGTTAAATATGACTTTGCACGAACCGTGAAAGTCAGACTAGCGTGGAATGTCACGCAACCTGTTTGACTTGCTTAAATGGTCGCGCGCAAGGTGAATGGGTCTTTGACCTTCTCTCGGTAAACGGCTTTGAAACTACAGAGAAAGTTGAAAATGAGAGAGAAAGAGAAAGAAAGTAATAAAGCTCACCTGTTTGTTAAAATTTCGAGCCAAATCCATCGGAAGCTTTCTTCCATCTTCTATCAATGCGGATGGAACCTGTGGGCTTGTTGATTCACGACTGTGTGGTCGTCTAATATATCGAAAAATAATTACGGTGAGAAAAACGGTAAATACTGCTAAAAAGAAGAACTTAACGAGACTTATCACATTCCGTCTCATCATTTCGAACGATTCTCTGTCATATCTGATACGTAGTTTAACGTCAATTAATACTACTTATCAAGAATATTTCTCATCTATCGTTTCTACAGAAAAAAATATGTTTATCGGCGTACATCGCATGAGATACAGTAGACCGAACGTTACGCGCCGAAGAAACCGGCAACGGTAATAACATTGACTCCGCTAGTTAAAACGCGAGTAGAGGGGATAAAGTAAAGGTGAGCGTATAGAGCTTGGTTATGCGCATGCGCATATTTTATTGCCTTTGATTGATTGCCGCGACGCTAGAGCGCGCTGATTTTAAATTACGTTTCGAACGTATTGACCTATTGACGATCGAAAGTCAATTTTTCTATTCGAAATTTTTTATTCGAGGTTCGATAACTCTTCTCTCATTTTTTTATTTTTCGAATCAACACGTATATTAGTTAGACGTATATACTATTACGTTTATTATACGTATAAAAATATATTTTTTTTAACTATTATGTAAACTTTATATATTAATTATCATATATTTATATTATTATTATATAATAGATAATTCATATGATTTATTTTTAAGAAAGTGTTA
>OU964967.1:1971285-1978785 GCA_918808275.2 Dolichovespula sylvestris
TCCTCAGTATCTTGATATTCAAAGAGATTGGATATAGATAGTGTTTCTAAGTGAGTTAATACGTATCAATAGAAGTGTAAAATTTATTGGTCCAGATAATTATTGTGTGTATTTCAAAA
Source organism: Dolichovespula sylvestris (assembly GCA_918808275.2). Classification (NCBI taxonomy): domain Eukaryota; kingdom Metazoa; phylum Arthropoda; class Insecta; order Hymenoptera; family Vespidae; genus Dolichovespula; species Dolichovespula sylvestris. Next base: position 1,971,405 of record OU964967.1, read on the forward strand.
AAGGGGCGATCGCTTTTTGGCCTATTACTTAATTCTTTTCATTTTACTCTCCCTCTTTATCTTTCTCTCTTTCTCTTTTTATTCTTTCTTTTCCCTTTGTTTTATTTTTCTATGTGTGAATGCATACGGAAAGCTTAGAAAATTTTCAACGAAGATTAGATCGATCTTATACTTCGAAGATAAAGAACAAACGTAGAGATCAAAATATGTTATTTATTTATTATTTACTTTTCTTTTTTTATTTATTTATTACGGGGTCTCGATAGGAACCTAACATCGATACAGTGTAAGAAAAACAATGCGATTAGGTCGATCGATGAAGTTTTCTTTTCATTGAAAATAGCAGTTACTTATATATGCATGGTAAATTTTTAATAGAATGTAAATATGTGTGTGTGTGTGTGTGTGTATACATAGACTCTAGCGTAAATCAATTCCAAAAGTTAGGGTTGTTCGATGTCTAAATAAAATTTAATTTATCGAACATTATGCCACGGCCAATTTATTGCTAGTTTCAAAAGTATTTCATTCGGAAAATAAACGCATTATTAGTCAAATTATTCTTTCCCCTTTTTTCATAATGAAATCTATCGTTTCTTGAAAAAATAGTAAGTTAGATTTACAGTTACTAATCAATAACCATAATAATAAATTGTACATTCTGACACGCGATTATGTATACTTGCATCAACGTTCTCGATCGCGCTTTCGGTAGTATTTACGTTAAGTATGTGTAAGTATTATCATGTAAAAGTGTATGAATGCATTTAGAATATCACTTTACAGCCTGTTCATAGGAGACAATCAATTTTCACATTAACATATCATATCCTTTGTCAAATTGGAGGACGTTTTGACTCTTGACAAAGTGACTAAAATCAATTTGATCATTCTGTATTAGTGTATAGTTTTAATCCTTTTTTCTCTTTATTTATTTATTTTCTTTCAATGTAAATTTATTGAAGAAAATTAAAATAAATTATCGTCTTTGTTAACTCTGTTGATTTTTTTTTGAGATCAAATCATTCGTTTAGTTTTTAAATACATATAAAATTTGGGAGATATGTCAAATGTGCGTTTATGGATACGCATAGATATTTTTAAATAATTCAAAGTTCTAGAGTAAATATAAAAAATATATAAATATGGCGGAGATATTTGAAATAGTGTAAAGAAATTACGAAAGAGAAAGTTTAATAAAAAAGAGAATGATACCTCCTCTTTCATGATTTTGCCCCGTAGAGAATTACATATGTATCTCTCTTTCTCTCTCTCTCTCTGTTTCTCTTTCTCTTTCTCTTTTTCTCTCTCTGTTTCTCTCTCTCTCTCTCTCTCTCTCTCTCTTTCTCTCTTTGTGTGTGTGTGTGTATCTATATACGTCTATATCCAGAACGAAAAATTGGTCTTCGCATGTAATTATGTAAGTACGCGTATTATTGAAAAATGTTTAGTGTAATGTTACGGTTATTAGTGTAAGTTTTGTTTTCTTTCTCACTTAATCGTACGATAATTAATTACGATCCAGCGATGTAACGTAGGCTTTAAATTCACCTAGAGGTAATATCGTTAATTCTCGCTGTTTTTAACGAATAAAAATATTTATACATATACATACATACATACATACATACATACATACATACATACATACATACATATATATATATATATATATATATATATATATATATATTTCCATGAAATCTCGTTTGAAGAAAAAAAATAATAATAATATTTTTGTGGAAGCAATAAAGAAGGAATTATTTAAAGATTTCCATAGAAAAAAAAAAATAATAATAAACAGAGAGAAAAAAATTCAAATCCAATGATTATTTCTCGTGCTTTTCTATCCCTCAAAAATTGTTTCTCTTATTTTCAATTCAAAATTTGAGAAAGGACGATTTTTTTGCCAACGTTACATCACTGTCGCATGACACACACAACGCACGCTTTTTTCTCTTTTATATATATATATATATATATATATATATATATATATATATTTTTTTTTTCTTTTGTTTAATATATTATTAACAACGACGACGATTATTACGTTTAGCTAAAACATCGAATTAACATTGAATCGTTTATGCATTTTTCAATCCCTGCGATCAGTCTGAATCTAATTGACAATGTGTACAGAAAAGTGTCTTTTATCTTCCGATGCATCTTATCGCCTTCTTTTCCTTCCTTCCTTCGAATAATTATTTTTATCTTCTCCCTTTATTTTTCTTGTTTGTTCTTTTTTGTTTTTTTTTTCTTTTTCTTTTTTTTTCGTTTAAATATTTCATTTATCATCGGCTTAGCTCTCTAATACGTCTAATACTATTGTGAGTATATCAAGGACATACAAGATTAGTATCAACGACGAGCGTATTTTTAATCATTAACAAGTTCTACATACTTCTTATTCATTCTGACGTTAATTATTAAATCTAATTTCCAATAATGATATTAATCGTATTGTCCAGGGACTGAGCATAGTTTAATTAGTAGTCGATCATTTATTTTCTCTTTATCTTATTATTCCGTACGTACAAATATTTATCGAATAAAAATATCAATTAAAATAGATATTAATTATACCTTATCGATGTGTTTCATGGATATCAAGAAAGCAAAATTGATATCGTCGTATCTCCGATAAGAGAAAAAGAAAAAAAAATAGAAATAAATTCAAGAAAAAAAAAGAAAGAAGTAGAAAAATTTTACAAAATATTATAACATTATTATTTAAATACAACGTCGTATTTCTTAAATTTATTATTTATTATGTATCACTAACAATTCAGTTGACGACCGCTAATAATAATTCATATCGAATTTATATCGATATAGAAATTAATATCAATTTGTCAGTCCCTGTTCTTCAACATATACAACGATTCATTTATATCGAAATAAAACAATGTAAGTGGGTTTCATTTATTTTTCCTTTTCTTTTTTTTTCATTTTGGTTCATCTTCTTGTTTTTGTTTTTTTTTCTTTCTCTTTTTCATTGGAAATGGACTGGTCTCGTGTCAAGGTGTGCGACGACGATTAAGTGTAATTTTTTTTTTATCGACGTACGAGAGACCGGTCTCTCTTTTTAATTTTGTACATCGATCGACCAATCTTTTTCGAGATATATGCTTCATTTTTTTTCTTTCTTTCTTTCTCTCTTTTTTCTATTTTTTTTTGTTTTTTTTTTGTTTTTATCACAAAATTCTACGCGATCGCCTGAAGAAATTGTTTGAAATAGACATTTCGAAATAATAATATTCTCTTGATACACCTTTGAAGCTTAGGAAGAAATAGAAGACGATCCTTTTTGTTTTTTTTTCCTTTTTTTAAATGTCAATTCTCAAGAACATATTTTACTCAACCTTTTCGATACAATCGAGTCTCCGACTCTCTTCCGTTTTTCTTTTTTTCTTTCCTTTATTTTTTTACTAAATAAGAAGCAGGTCTCCTAATTTATTTCATTCGAAAGAAGGTCCTCCTTGCTCGTCGGAATGATATAGGTGTATGTATGTACGTTTACAAGTGTGTGTGTGTATGTATATATACAGATGTATATATGTAGGAGTATTTGTTTCCTTTTTGAAGTCGTACATATTTTCATCTACTACTACGATATTTTGTAGAGGCAGTACTACATCCTTTAGATCATTTTGCCATTCGTATTACGGCACTTTTGAAAATTTCAGTAGAGAATTAATAAAGCCTCTCGCAGAGAAGAAAGTAAAGCAGATTTCGGGTAGTCGAAACGATTACAATATATATATTTTTACAATAGTTTTTTTTTTCTTATTTCTTGTTTCCCTTCGAGTTGATATATTTGTTCGTTTCACATTATTTTAACACCACGTCATTTTCTTTTATTCATATTTCTTTTATTTATGTTTTGTTTTCTTTTTCATTTATTTATTTATTTATTCATACATAATATCTATTGTTATTATTATATTCATTTGTTTGTTTTCTTTTTATTTGAAATATTTTTTAAATTAGGCAAAGCAAAGAAAAGTACATAAACAACAATTAAAAATTGCTCGAGAATTTTATTTGATGTAATAAAAAGAGGATGTACGAAGACGTTAAAAAGTAATTTAAAAAAGTAAAAAGAAAGAAAATATATAAATATATATGTAAATAAATTTTTATTTTGTCAAACGTAAAATAATATGACAAGTATAAAAAAAAAGAAAGAAAAGAATAAATGAGATTTGTAATGCGATAATAATAGTTCAAAAGAAAAAAATAAAAAAAACGCAGATAAAATGCAAAAAGCGAAATCAGTACGATAAGGAATCATAAAATATATATATGTATATATAAATAATAATAAAAAGAAACGAAAGAATAAACGAAAAAAAGCATTCCTTTTCTTCCGACACACTTCACTTTTTATTTCCTCACAACTTACAATCATAACGTGGTTTTTATTTTTCATTTCGACATCGGGGCTCGTGAGTATGTACGTAAGTATGTATATATGTATGTATGTATGTATGTATGTATGTATGTATGTATGTATGTATGTATGTATGTATATATATATGTATGTATGGATGTACATTTGTATATATATACATTTCTTTTATATCTTTCTCTCAATCCCAATTTCTTTCTCTCTTTCAAAAAAAATTTCTTCATTTTTCTTCAAACCTACATATTTATATAACTGAATTTTATTACACTTAATTTATTATCCTCTTATCGTCTCGTCTCGAGTATTCTTTCTCAGTGTATGTAGATTAAATATATATATATATATATATATATATATATATATATATTTAATATTATTTATATATATATATATATATATATATATATATATATTTAATAGTTTCTTTTTGTTCATCATCGATAAGAGAAAACTGCTTTTTCAAGTCCATATTTCATTGAATTGATACGCGCTTAAAAGTGTATCACTAGCGAAGCGATTCACGGTTATATACGTGTTTGTTATTTATTTATTTATTCATTTTTTTTCAATCATTATCATAATATATAGCTGCTGCATTGTGTACGTGTACGTGTGTAATGTGTGTTTATATATGTCTCCCCTATGTATGTTTCTTTTATGTATATATATATTTGTTTTTCTTTTTCTTCATCTCCATTTACATGATATCACAATAGTATGCACGCACATACGTCTAGATACTAAATCAATATATACTCTAGGCAAAGTTTATCTCTCCCCCCCCCCTCTCTCTATCTATCTATCTCTATCTGTATATTTTTCGCTCTTCCATATCTCACAATAATGTCGCTTCACGCTGCTCTGCGTATAATACTCGAAACTATACTATAATAATAATAATAATAATAATAATAATAATAATAATAATAATAATAATAATAAATAATTATAATTATTATTATTATTATTATTATTATAAGTCGGTTTTGTATTTCTTTAGCTATATAACACGTTTAGTGAGGATAATGCTTTTGTGCTTTAGCCCTTTTTATTTTTTTTTATTTTTTTTACTTTATTATTCGACATTTTGTTTTTAACATCGAACAGCCAGCCATATTTGTTTTTATTTATTTATTTTTTTTTATATATTTGTTCCGGCTAATATATACGCATGTATGAGTTTGTATCAATGTGTTTTTTTATTCTCTCTCTCTCTCTCTTTCTCTCTAATATATATATTAACATATGTATGCACATACACACATGTATATATAATACAGAGAAAAAGATTTTACTAAATATCGCATGTGTCACCGCATAGTGCGTTTCGTAACTAGTGCACAAAGAAATCTACTATACTGATAATATCGTTCCAAATAGAATTCGTTATCTCGTTTTTCTTATCCAGAGTTACCGCCCCTCTTACACATTTTGTTATTTTTCTTTTATTCGTATATTGATTTGGATTACATTTTATTTGTTTTCTTTGCTTTAGTTTAGTTTAGTTTAGTTTAGTTTAGTATAATTTAATTTAGTTAGTTTCGTTTTTGGATTTTTTTTTGCTTTTCTTTTTTTGTTTGCTTTTTTCCTTAATACATATACATATATTTTTTTTTTAATCATACACACACTCTTGATCGATACGGCCGTTCAGTCTTACAAAGTTCGAACGTACATATGTATGTTAACTTTGAAAAATTTCTACGTTGTTCTTCGTCGGAAGTTATTACTAATGTACATACATAATAAGTAAAGCTGAGCTTGTGCCTAAAATGAGAGACGAGGGGGGTTGAAAGGTTGAAGATAAAGGAACACGTAGGAAGGGGGGGGGAAATGTCGGTAGAAATTTTTAAGGAAACGGACGATCGCAAAACTTTGAATAATTTAGTCGTCGTATTTCTCATCTCTCTCTCTCTCTCTCTCTCTATCGCGCGCGCGCGCGCCTACGGCAAAGATTTTCGTTTTATACTTTTTCATTCTTTCGTCTTTTTCTTGTTCTTTCTCTTTTTTTCCCTTTAAAGTTCCTTTTTTGGTTTCGGTTCGGTTGTTGTTTCTTGATCTTCCCCGACGCAACACGACAATATCACGCGCCTTTTTGTATTTTTTTTTCTTTTTTTTTTTTAGAAAATACACTCGTAAGAATAAGAAGATTGAAAAAATCGTATAATCGTATAGAAACACGACTCGATGCTTTATTTTTTTTTCTTTGTTTGTCTGTGTGTTTCTCTCTCTTTCTCTCTCTCTAATCTTTTTCCTTTCGTTCGTCATTTTTTTTCTCTTTGTTCTTTTTAATAGCAAGTTTATAAACGATTTTGGGTTTAAATATTATCATTAGTAGTTAAGTTATAAGACTTGAAGAAACGTTCCGTGTTTTAACACAGCCATCAAATTGGTTTTTTTCTCATAATTACTTTTTTTCCCCACTTTTTCTTTCCCCTTATTTTTCTTTTTTTTTGCTTACCTTTATTTTCAATATATATAAAAAGATGAACATTTTCGTGGCAAACGCACGTTGGAAACGTTAATCCGTAAAGATTATAATAGCTGCCCTTTATTTTTTTTTCTTTTCTGTTCTTTTCGTCGTTTCATTTGATTTCCGGGTTTTAACTTGAACGATACGTCGTAACAGAATTGACCACTCTACGTTATTGTTGTTATTTGTTTGTTTATTTATTTATTTTTTCGTATCGATAGCCACGTTCACTCTCACATTTTTCGATGCGAGTTTCGATTTTTATTGTTCCTTCGTTTAAAAGGTTCCCCCATTAAAAGAAGGCATTAAATATTATTATCGTTTTCTCGTAGAGGCTTTTCTAAAATTTTTACCAATCATATTGTTTTACGCCCCTTAATTTTTCAATCTCTATCTCTGGAACAATCTCGAAACTATAGTTTTTATATTTTCATCGTTCATTATCCTAATTCTTCGTTCGCGTGATATTGTTTCCTTTTTTTCGTGATTTGCGA
>OU964967.1:1983785-2041285 GCA_918808275.2 Dolichovespula sylvestris
AAATATATCGTACAAACAAAAATCTATAATTTGGATCTATTTTGCTATAATCACAATTACTAATAAGAAATTTAATTCGACATTGTATAGATGCGATGAGATATTTTTTAAGAATTTGTTAGTTTATTATAAAAAAATAAATAAATAAATAAATAGAAATTAAATGACACTTACGTTACCCTCGGTGTCCTCGATAACGAGCAAAATCGGACTCTCAATTTTGCCCATTTTTCTGTACATACTGTTCAGACTAAAGCCATGTTGGCTCGTACTGAATACCAACGTCCAAAGGTAGCCTTCCGCTCTCGCTGGTAAATGTCTGCATAAGTGTTCTCTGTGTTCGTCGCTAAGAATCTCCGTCGTACCAACAAGATCCGGTATAATTATGTCGTTGTCCAACGAGACTGCGCTATTTGCATATAGAGCTCTTCTAAGCTCTTCGCTCATAGACAACACCTATACGAAATTGAAACATAAGTATCATATTAGATAATCGCATAAACACGAGCATCTAAAAACACGGATGATAGATAAAGCACAATGCACTTTTATTATGGAAATTTGATAACACAGAGAACGATCATAGTCAGCTTTATCGAGTACATTGTCGAATTTTTATTTATTTGTTTTTATTTACATTCGTATGAAAATAATTAATGAGAATTTCCAAAAAATAAATATTATTCATTCAACTAATTCTTCATTATGCCAGTGTATCTTTATTTTATAATAAATGAATACAATTTTTACGGAGACATTGACATAGTATTTATTCTTTCTTTTTTTCATTTATATATATATATATATATATATATATATATATATATATATATATATTTAGAGAGAGAGAGAGAGAGAGAGAGAGAGAGAGAGAGAGAGAGAGAGAGAGAAATTTTTATCAAGAAATTACAAATTTTGAATATTATTTTAATCGATTAAAATTCTTAAAAAAAGAAAATGTGTACATTCTCCCTTTTCTTATACAAGAGAAACAGTATATAATTAATCATTAAAAAAATTTTAATTCTTGACCATGTACTCGATTAAACTACTGATCTTTCAAAAATTACATGATGATATCGATGATTTCTAATCCAAAACTAAATCTAAACATAGCTATAAACACTTATATGACAAAGAATCAAAATATCGTGTATTTTTGTTGTTGTTCTAGTTACAGTCGTTTGTATGAAGTTATAAAGAAAGTTTCGTGTTAATGTAAATGTGCAAAAAGTTTCGTAATAATGTAAAATGTACAAATTCTTAGGACGATGCTGATATTAAAACGATATTCTCTTAGATAATAATTAACGAAAGAGACATTTATTTACAAAAAGGTATGATAAGCTGGGGAGGAGGGCGAATATTCATAAAAATGAATACATGTGCACAATGTGAATAAATTTCTTGAGTAAATTAATGGTATTTATATAATAATAAGAGTATACGCACACATACACACACGATATGTAAATACATATTTGTATTTTATGATAGTACATACATATTTTCTCTTTCACAGCTGAAAAGATTTTTATATGTGTTTGTATATATATATATATATATATATATATCAAAAATACTAAAATAAATATATATATATATATTATCTAATAAAAAATACTCACGAAATAAGATTGATCTAATTAAGAATTTCTAGATTAAGAAAATTTTCTTTGTAAAAGTATTTAATCTTTCTCGCGATTAAAATAAATAACTAAATCGAACATAAATAAATCGATTTATATGACTGTATTAAGAGAAAAATAAAATTAAAATAAAAAAAAAAGCAATAGAAGCATCATTTTCCCCGAGTAATATTTATTGTCATTTCGTTCTGGACCGTGTTTTATAGCTGACTCATCGTTTTGAATCGTAAGGTACATTAAATTGCATATAATATAATATGTATATGCAGCTGGCGATTCAAGTTCATATAACAAACCAATAATAAGACCATCTTAATACATATTGCGTTACGATTAGGACAAAAGAAAAGAAAAGAAAAAAAATTGAAACGATGTCGTAAGAGGCTTTGCATGTTCACTTTAACGTATTATAAAAATTTACATCATAATCGAGACTTTTCTTTTATGGCGTCATGTATATTTAATTAGATAGATCACCATACCGGGACTTTATGAACGTTACTTAAACGGATTTATTCGTCGGCATCGTTATCGAGGAAATTGTTATTGCCTACTATTATTTTGCATTTTAATTATTAAGAATTTATTGCAATAGGTCAATTCGATATCAGCGGTTGTACGTCGACCTTGTTCAATGTTAGATCGAAGACCAGTTCTTTTCTTTTTTTTTCCTATTAAAGAAAAAACTTTAAATGTGACAAGTAATCTAAGTCAAATATTTTCCGTTTCGAACAATTTTGTATTGGATCTTTTTTTTTTTTAATTTTTTCATCTCTGTATCATTAACTTATTTGTCTTTTTAAATAATATTCTTTAGAAAGAACAAAAATGTATATTAGAGAGATATAATATTAACATTGTTATAGCAAAAAAAACAATGATCGTTCAATATTGCAATTTCATCTTTGCAAAGATAATTAAATATTATCGTATGAAAGAGAGGGTGTGTGATATATATATATATATATATATATATATATATATATATAAATAATATTGGGTATATTTAAGTGATGTAATTGAAATATTGTTATGAAAAAAAGAACAAAAAAGGAAAAGAAAAGAAATATTCGTTCAATATTGCAATTTCTTATAGTTTGATATCAATAAGAATGAATGATATTCTGATCATGTTCCATTTTCTACTTTGCAAGGATAACCAGAGATCATCGTGTGAAGAATGAAAGAGAGAGAGAGAGAGAGAGAGAGAGAGAGAGAGAGAGAGAGAGAGAGAGAGAGAGAGAGAGAGAGAGAGAGAGAGAGAGAGAGAGAGAAAGAGAGAGAGAGAGAGAGAGAGAGAGAGAGAGAGATCAGTGTCAACGACAAAATGGTCATGGAGGATTGGTCCGTTCGTTGCAAACAGTATGACGACACATTCCAGTTATCTTATGTGCGATCCTTTCGTATAACATTATACACATATATTCCATTACATCGTATTTATACACATTTGTATATACGTTATTACTAACAAGTAACACTACGTTAGATTCGATCGATATAAAATACATATGTTGAGAAAATGGATAACACAAGGATAACAAGATGTATAACACAGCATCTTAGTATTAAACGTTTCAAATTAATAGTTCTAAGATAGAAAAAAAATATAATGATATTAAAAATTGGAAATAAAAGAATTTGAGAAAATAAGATTTGTTTTATTTCTATTTTTCTTTAGGACGGGCGAATATTTGAAACGAAAATTATATAAGTCTCAATTAAAATATTAATTTTAACCCTCAGCAATAATTCAAATCCGTGATGTTTTAGATAACATACAGACATGTACATACATGTACATGCATTTATATCTTTTTATAATTTATCTAGTTTTATTGCAACAATATCAATTGTTACTTCATAATCGAATATATTCAGCGTTTGTTCCTTTTTATAAATTTATATAAATACGTTATACTTAGTTAAGTACGATAATAATTTTTTACATTATATAATGTTAGTGTAGATATAAAAAACTTGATGTTGCATTTATGCATGATTAATTTCGAATGTAATGAATAAGAAATAATTAAAAAAAAAAAAAAAAAATATGCCATCAGACAGAAAAATAAAAAAAAAAGATTATTCTACAATAGTATATGTATTGTTTTCATGAAATTTTTAAAGCTATTAAAAAAGTTATTAATGTTTCTTTCTGTCATCTTACTTATTCATTAAATTCCATGTTTCTTTTGTGAATAAAAAAGAAATTTAATTTCAACTTTTATTCTAATCATGAAAAAATATAGATACTCATTCGCTGTTTTCATTTTTTCTTTTCTTTTCCATGAATACGATGAGAAAAGAAAGAGAAAGATAAAAGTCTCACGAGGTCAAGGTGATAAAAAAGTATGTGAATTTCTTGATACTCGAGACACTCGAGGGATCGAAGAATTATCATCTTTCATCTTTTTAAATTCGCTTTGTTCATACATGTCGACAAAAAGTATTGAGAAAGATACTCAGAGATCGGTTTATTAAATAACGATCGATTGTGCGTCTGTACGTTACGAACATTATCGTCATTTGATAAGACATCAATACCCTAAGTCAAAGTTCAAGTCTCTTTTATCATTCCTCTCGTATATATTTATTGTTATTTAATTTAAATATATATATATATATATATATATTTTTATACATACAAAAATGTTCTATTAATGGTAATTGTTTCTTTACACACACACACGCGCGCGCGCACGTGTATTATTATGTAATATAAAATATTACATAATTTTAATTAGTTTATAATTTCAAATATATAATATTCTTTATATAAATATGTATGTAAAAAATGTCCTATTTAAAAATAATTATTTACTATCGGCAATCAAGAGCTTTCTATTACCGGTATAATCGTGGAATTAAAAAAAAAAGTAACTAAAAATATATATAAAAATAAAGAGCTTTAATATTAAAAAGAAAAAAGAACGAGTCGATCATTCATCTTCGAGTATTTTTGCCTCTTAATCCAAAAAATGTAATTATCTTGCGTACGAAAAATATGACCAGCATCTTATCTCATTCGTCTTGTTATCATCACTTGTGCCACATTTATCGTCAATATTAATTAATCTACATATATATATATACATACGTATACATATAAATGTATTGTCCGTTGAGTATAACAAGACTGAAGATTTCGAAAACAACAAAAAAGCGTGTGTCCTTAGTTGTAGGAGTATTTAACGATGGACGTCGTTGATGCGCACAAAACACACACACACACACACACACGTATAATATGTCATAATTTGTCGTATGAGTTTCCCGCGAGTTTGTCTCTCGATGCAGTCCATTTAAAATTTATATCCGTCGCTTTATCTACTTAACGTTAATTAACATGTCGTGCAATGATGAGAGAGAGAGAGAGAGAGAGAGAGAGAGAGAGAGAGAGAGAGATGCACACGCAATCTAAAGACATGATACGAACAATATCTTGTCTCGTGCATCATCATGTACTTAGGCCGATGTAGATGGCATAATAACATTCATCCTCGTTTGTTATGCACCATACAAGTAGAGAGCCATGTGCTTCCTTCGAAAACGTGAAATTTAAACTGCTAGTTAGACACACGATACTTGTCAACGTCCATGATTGAGAACCGAGTTAATATACATGTATGGATATACACGTAAGTATGCGTGTGCGTTGTATATGCACGTGCGTAATTTTTAATAGAAGCTAGACCTTCGGAATAATGTTTGACAAAAATTAATAATTTGGTTAATGTGTTATTATAAAGAAGTATAGTAACATAAGAGATATTTAATTTCGTAAATTTTATAATAATTCGTTTTAAATATAGATTTTTTATCGTGTTACGAAAGCAATCATTTTAATGTATCTCATCGATACGCTATATATTTATATATATATATTTTTTTTTGTGATGTACATATTTTTATATATATATCTATATATAATATATTGTCTGTCAACTGTTAATACAATGTTAAAATATTAACATATTGATAGTGACCTTTGTCAAAAAGTTCATGTAAAAATTTTATTGTATTTTTTATACAACAATTATAGATTTTTAGTATATATATATATATATATATATATATATATACACATATTATTGTACTTTGACAAACGAAACTCATTTATTAATACTTTAATTAACGAGGAATTGTCAATATCAAAAATCAATCGAAGAAAAAAAATAGAAAACAAAAAAAAAGAGAAAAAAAATTCTTACCGAAAGCATTCTGGAAGAATGTTGAAATACGTAATTAAGAATTGGACAAGGATCGGCGAACATAGCGTTAGGCGTTAGATCGACAAACGTTTTCATGAAATATTGTCTCTTCGAAATATCTTCAACACTATGCGCGATTATTCAAGATTATTAATGAAAATATTCTCAAACGTTATATCCGACTGCACGTTAGAATCCGACCGAGATTGTGCGTAACAACGATTCGATTCTCGATTCGACTGTTCCGAACGATTGAAACGTTCGATACTGAGTTCGAGAGCAAACTTACCAGCGGATTTCTTTAAATGGCCGTCGCGTTGCAAGGAGTTTGTAAGAAAAAACAGAGAACTTTACTCTCTTACTCTCTTCCTCCCCTCTCTCTCTCTCTCTCTCTCTTTCTCTGTCTCTTTCTTTCCCTTTCGATTTAATGTCAAGTACGTATAAATTCCATAGAGTAGCACCGGGGATCCTCGACGACCTTGAGTGCATTATTCTCCAATCAAGATCGTCCTTCAATCTTTCTTTCCTTCTTTCCTTTTCTTTCTTTCTTTCTTTCTTTCTTTCTTTCTTTCTTTCTTTCTTTCTTTCTTTCGACGCTCCGAGATGCAATTAACCGCGAATTAATGAACTCTAGGTAAGTAAGGAGGGCTTTTTACGTACGCGAGTAAAAACTCTTGAGCATTAAAAAGAACAGTAATAATAAAAATAATAATAATGATAATAATAATAATAATAATAAAAAAGGATTAAGAAGTTATTCTATATTTGTTTACTCGATAAAATCCGTCGATAGATATTTGTCAATTATTTCCATTTTCTCTGTCGTTATATATAAATCAAGCATAGTCTAATACTTCAAATATGTTACTCAGTTTTCTTTTTTAGTTTACATTGCTATTTCTTTTGAATAAAATATGTATTTGTAAAAAGTAAATATGTTCTTTTTCATAAATACATTAAGCTGGTCGATAGTGAAGTCAAAATTTTTCTTTTTGATTTATATATATATTATAATGAAGTAAATAAATAACGATCAATGTATACACCATACTATTATGTTAATAATTATATCTTTGTAATATTAGTTTAAATTATATCTTTTTGAAATAAATGTATAATATAATATAATATAATATAATATATTATCTATATAAATTAGTATAACATAGTAGTATAATATCGATTTCACCAATAAGTAATGAATAAAAAATAGTGAAAATATAATACTGTTTATTTAAATATAAAATAGTTATTAAATCAATCCAATAATATTTAAACAATATTATTATTATAAATATAATAATACTCTAAAAAATATAATTTAATATCATATTAGATTGGAGAGGATAAGAAATATCAAAATTTTCAGTAGAAAATATTAATATTCATTCAGATATAAAATACTGCAAATTCAGACGATACTTATTTACCAAATCGAAATGATTCGAATGATATTAATATACAAAGAAAAAATAATACACGAAGAAATACAGTTTAATATATAATAATTAAATTAACGAACTAATAAAGGTATAATCACAAAATTTGGAATAAAAATATTTAAAATAAAATGTTCTTTATTTCGATACCAAATACTCCGCAAGTTTTAGTATTACTTTTTTTGGCCAATCCAATAATATTCAAATAATATTAACGTAAATATATATATATATATATATATATATATATATATATATATAAAATAAATTCAAATATAATAATAACATTTAAAGAGAAAATTGAAGTAATTGAATGAAAAAAAGCTGAGTTAAGTCATGTTGAAACAGAAGGGGTCCAAATTCCGAGACTGTCACATTAGTTAATTATCGCTAACATAAAAGGTAGACAACAAATTACTTTCGATTGGGAATTAGGTGCTTTCCTCTATCGTCTAGTCGAAATTTCCTCTTGATCACATTCAACACATACCGATAATCGCCATAGAAAGCGATAATATGCGACAGAAGAGGGGCGAGATTAATTTCCTCCTACCAATTAAATGCTACGTATTATTACGTAATCTCAAATGCACGTTTATGTATGTATGCATATATGTATGTACGTAAATAAAAGTGAATATAAAGGCGCCATATATGTATCTACTAGGAATACGTTTCGCCATTTTCGATGTATTACAGACAAACTGACAAAGTTAAAAATAACGACTAATTACTATATATATAAAGAGGATCGTTTTAAGAATATTTTGAAAAATATGCCCTTGTAAATGTTCTCCAAAATTTCGTCAATGTGATATATATAAAACTTGATTTTCCTGTAAAAAGGAAAAGGAAAAAAATAAAAAAGGGACAAGTTCGTAAAAGGTATTAAAATACGACGAAGTAACGAACATAAACTTTCAAGGAGATCAGGAAATGAAAGATTAAATGCGAAGGTATTCGTTATTGACAATCGCCGAGGAAGAGAAATAATAATGACAAAAAAGAAATGAAAAATAATAAATAAATGAAAGAATAAAAAAAAGAAAAAAGGCAAGAGCTCCAGAAAAATGTAGGCAATCGCAAAAATATTTGATGAAACTCGCGAAAATCTTATAGCAATCTGTCGACGTTGAATATTATGTTATTGCGAAGTCTATATAACTTTCCATCCTCAAAAATAAAAAAGGAAAAAAAATAGAAAAATAAAACAAAAAAGAAAAACCTATATAAATGTAAACAAGTTTTAAAATAGAAACTATATATTATTATCTATGTTGTTGCGAAGTCAATAATTTTCCATCTTCCAACAAAACAAGAAGAACAAATTTATATATATATATATATATATATATATATATATATATATATATATTATAAAATATAAAATATGTAATTATTATCAATAATTATTTCGCTTTTTCATTGAGAGTAGCATCGAAGTTATTATACAGGTTTTAATGAAAAGAGAAAAGGGGGGACAAAGAAGATAGATAGATAGATAGACAGAGACAGAGAGGGGGGGAGAGAGAGAGAGAGAGAGAGAGAGAGAGAGAGAGAGAGAGAGAGAGAGGAGAGAAAGAGAGAGAGAGAGAGAGAGAGAGAGAGAGAGAGATAGAGAGAGAGAGAGAGAGAGAGAGAGAGAGAGAGAGAGAGAGAGAGAGAGAGAGAGAGAGAGAGTGAGAGAGAGAGAGAGAGAGAGAGAGATAGAGAGAGAGAGAGATTAAACAGAAAATATAAAAGTAAAAGAGAAAGGGAATGTTATCTGAACCGATAATGACGGTGTCAAGGGTTCAACAATTCGAACAGTATTGAAATGAATGAAGGAAACATGATTATGACTCGCATGATTGCTATTAGAAGTATATAACGCTCATAAAACGGTTTATGTTGATAAATAACTTGATAAACTATAAATGATATATGAATGATTTCTGTGTTATGAGAAACGTCTGATAATCAGGTTTCCAGCAAATATTAAATATATTTGATTATGCGAGAAGGTTCGCAACGAAATAGAATAAATGTCAAGGATTAAGAGATACGGTCAAAAGTAGTGAAGAAATATGTTCCTCGTTTCTTTCCTTCTTTCTTCCTTTATTTATTTATTTATTTATTTTTGTTTTTATTAACGTAAATTAGCAAAACTTTATTGAGGAGAGTATCATAACTTTTTTCACCTCACGCTTGTTAAAGAGCACGGACAAATGAATGTTTATCTTTGATATGTGTCTTTAACGTCAGACTTTTTCTCTCTTTTTTCTTTTTTATTTTTTTTAATTTTTCTTCGTCCTTCTTAAGTCCTAAATATCGATGGAAAATAATCATGCGTGATTATTTTAGGAAACGCAAGAAATAAAAAATAAATAAAGAAATAAAAATAAAAAATAAAAAAAAAAAGGAAGAGAAAAAATTATCACCGTACTAATTCATTTTTAAATATGACGTATACACATAGATACATACATGCAATCGTACAAACAGACATACGTACATACGCCGTTCATACGAAAGTAGATACACGTTATACGTAATGTCATAAAAAAACAAACAAACAAATAAATATACATATTAATGTACGATAAAACTCTTCCTGGTAAGCAAAATGCAAATAAAAATAAACATCTCGTATATCGCAACGAAGACACCAGCGAAAGAGAGAGTAAATAAATAAGAAAGTACATTCACCAATCGACCTCTCGAGGAGAGAAACGTTTAAATATCGAAAATGATTCATCCCTTTTAAGGTATGGAAGAGGTTCCTCGGAGAATGCGCACAACGAGGAGGGATTACAACAGTAACTCGAACCCGTTTAAACTCTTAACTATGTACAGAAACCCGGTAGCCTGAGTTACGCACTTGGACTACTGTTGATACGCTGTAACCAGGGTAACCCGTTCTGAGAGCGGATATAGTGTAAAGTTATAACGTGGGTAGGGGAGGGAGATGGGAGGCAGGGGGGATAATTTCTTCGCCGTCGTGCGGTCCTCACCATCAATCAATCCGTTCACTTAATACTTAAGTTCACCAGCTACCACTCCAACCAATTATCCATAAATAAAAAGAACCGAAAGTTGCGTGGCTCGTCAGGTAACGACGATATCGAATAGTGGGGGAGGAGGGGAGGCTCGTTTTCTCCCACCTTACCTGAACAGGTAGTGAGTAGTAAGCAAGATTAACTGGAGAAATACGAGCGTTGAAACGACGACGTCCGTTTTGACGTACGTTAACGACGACGTTCATTCTGACAGACGTTAAAAACGACACCCGTTCTATAAATGTATATCGTCATATATAGTACAAGGAACTCTATATGCTATAAGTACGTTCGATTAAACGAGTTAGGAAACATAAACATAAATGCATGCGATTGATAGGTCACATGATTGGATCCAGGAACGTACTCACAATCATCAGGTATTATAACGTTTTACGTTCGGGAAGTCAAAGCAAGTCATTAACAATGAATTACATATGTAAATTCGTTTCTGAATGAATAAAATTGATTATCCAGCCAATATCTAATGGTCTCACATGGATTTATCACGCGTTTGCCACACAATCGTTGTTTTATTTACTTTTATTGATTCGTATCATTGAATGGCAAATTCTAGGAATGTGCGTTCGGTTTATTATTTACATGCGCTTAATGGTATAACTAATAAAACGCGAGTGAATATTTAAAAATAGGATTGTTGTACAACACGAAACACAATGGACGACTTTGCCTTTCAATAGGTTCAAATTCGATGCGATAATTACGAAATTATTCGATAATCCTCAATTATCGTTTGAACAATTCGATCGTCAGATAGTGAAAAATATTGCTATTATATATTGAAAAGTGAACACGTGCGTCGACATTTTCAACGTCCGTTATAAAAATAAATACGTCGATGGAAAATTAAAAAGGGCGTTAAATTAACCATACGTTCAGACGAATGTTTCTGGTATATCGAGGTTTTATTATACGGCACTATTATTCTCGCCGTAACGTCCGTAGTCGGACCGAATGTAAATCGTAAAAGGAATCGCATATAATCCGCTCAGGAATGATTTACAAAGCAAGATGTAATACAATCTATTGTTATTAAGATAAATATTTCTTTTTTAAATCTTATTCCTTACATACTTCAACATGTTGTATAATTGCACAATATGACATATATATCCACGTAAATATATATATATATATATATATATATATATATATATATATATAATATATATGTAATATATGTAGTATATGCAATCAGTGGAATATTATATATCAAAACGTAGATACAGTTAATTGTAAGATAGATACCGGAAAAGCTTCATTAACGATTTGAGAAATACCGATTCAGATTGCGAACAGATCCCACGAAAGAACGAGAGGGGGGGGGGGAATAATCGAGAATCCTGATTCTCCGAAAGGTTAAAACGAACAATATTTTTCACGTTAAAGAGCAACAGATTAAGATTTTTATTTCTTGAATCATTCATTATACGAACTGATCACAACATTGAAAAATGTCTCTAGCCTGTCGCCGGTGCACGGACGAGCGTGACGTACAGCATTTCCGTTTACCGTCCGTCAAACGGGCGTCGCGGCGGATATGTGTATTTTGAATGTAACAATGCACACGAGAGTGCAAAGTAATACAAAAAAAAAAAAAGGAAACAAGAAAAAAAATGAATGTTCCTTTAATATTCTGAAGGAAAAAGAAATGTAAAAAAAAAGAAGTAACAACTATTTCAATATTCAACAGGCGTTACACTCGGCATCTCGAAATTCGTTAACTTTTCAGTCATTCCTTGCAAGAGCCATTTAACACACACACGCGCGCGCGCGCGAGCACAGAGAGAGAGAGAGAGAGAGAGAGAGAGAGAGAGAGAGAGAGAGAGAGAGAGAGAGAGAGAGAGAGAGATTTAACATTTTTATTTCTTGACTCATTCATTTCTACGAACTGATCACATCACTGAAAAATGTCCTTAGGCCCATCGCCAATGTGAACGAGCGTTGACGTACAGCATTTTCTTTAACCGTCCGTCAAACGTGCGTCGCAGTGGGTATATGTGTATTTTGAATGTAACAATGCACACGAGAGTGCAAAGTAATACGAAAAAAAAAGAAAACAAGAAAAAAAATGAATATTCTTTAGTATTCTGAAGGAAAAAGAAATGTAAAAAAGAAAAGTAACAACTATTTCAATATTCAATAGGCGTTACACACTCGGCATCTCAAAAGTCGCTGACTTTTCAGTCATTCCTTGCAAGAACCATCTAATATACACACGCGCGCACACACACACACATACTTATAAGAAAAGCAATGATTCTTTCTTGTTAAGTCGCTCACTCGGAAAAGAACAATGCATGGCGCACCAAAAAAAAAAAGAAAAAGAAAATCTCTCCTGATATACAAAACATCAATAAACAGTAACACATTGTTAATATACCATAATGAAATATATAATAAATGTCTCGAGAGATCGTGTTGACTCGATTATTGTACACATGCATGATATGCACACATCGATGTACGTAAAATAATCGTATGTACAATAATTCATATCCGCTCTACTTATAAGTGTGTGTGTTTCACATATCTCTTCCAACGATCTCGGACTTTCGAGCGAGAATTGTAAAAAAATATAAATAAAAGATTAAAAAGTTCATTTATCTGATACTTTATATATCCATATATTTATACTGCAATATAATTTCGTTTTCGATTGCTATAGATTATTGTAATCACATTTGGGTAACCCTGTTTTTCGTTCGGGTTAAATGGCAGTTACAATCCCCGCGCTCGAGAACGTTCCACCCTTCTCTCTCTCTCTATCTCTCTATCTCTCTCTCTCTCTCTCTCTCTCTCTCTCTCTCTCTCTCTCTCTCTCTCTCTCTCTCTCTCTCTCTCTCTCTCTCTCCCCTGCCATGACGTGTTCAAGTTATTTTCATACGGCAGCTCCGAGAAAGCGAGTCGTGAGTTTTAATGTAGACCTTGCGGAAGTGTCGACGGAAGCGTACTAAATTTGTCCATCTCTGAACAAAAAAAAAAAAAGTAAAGAAAAAAAATGGTCCATTCCTTGCTCTTGAATATACATGGAAAAAAAAATTGTCGTATGTTGAAATTTAAATAAATCAAGTAAATGAATTTAATTCTTAAAATTAATGTCATCGCAATATCATAATATATTAATGTTTAATTTGCAATGTAATGTAGGAGCAGCGATATAATTTACTTTTCATGATATTTCATAACTACGATTTACGATTATGTAATTTTGTCGTCCATTATTGTGGGAACTTTAATATTTTCTTGATAAGTGTTAGTATAATTATTTTTAATTTCTAAAACTCAATCGTACAAGCGCGTTAACTTATTATTTCTTTTGTATTTCTTCATTCGAGTATATTTTTAAACGAGCGTCTAAATTAATTTTATTCGAATGCAGCAGCGGCAAGAGAAAAAAATAATAATAAAAAATCAGAGGAAAAGAAAAAAAAATTAATCATTGCAAAAGAGAAAAAATTCACAGGAATCTCTTCGTTGCAGATTTGTATCATTTTTAAAATACAATTCAAAATTCAATATTCTTTCATATCTTATAAATAATATATATCATATAATTACAATAAATTGACTAAAAAAAAAAAAAGAAGAAAAAAGAAAGAAAAAACTCTTTACGTTCATTACAAATTAAATACGTCACGAATAGATCCTTTTTAAGCAATAATAAAAAAATACTTAATTAACACTTTTTAATGTAATACTTGGCATATCACACATAAAAAAAAACACGCTTTTTGATCTATTAAAAGATCTTCAATCGTCGCCATTTTATAAGAATTACCGAGACATAATTTTTTTATGATATATAATTAAGAACAATATGGACATTATAATCTAAGCGGCCTACATATATAATTGGATAATTTTAACACAAATACACACACATATATTATATAAAGACGAGAAATCGTGATTTTTCGTTTAGTTTATTTTCTTTCGAGTCGGCGAGTTCGGTGAAAGGTGAATATAGGCACGACCAAGACCGGTTGTTAATAGCTATCGTAGATATGTATATCAACGCGTTTTCCACGGCGAGTAGCCACGAGATGGTATTAAACGAGAGTGCACGAGCGAACGTCAGAATAGATTTTATTACGATGGTTGAACAATTTACAAAATTGATCTCGTTAACGAGACAAATTTCTGCTAAATAGTATGCAGATTATTATTATTATTATTATTATTATTATATATTAACATTGTATAACACACAGACATGCACGCGTATGTATATGTATGTATATGTATATGTATATGTATATGTATATGTATATATAAGTAAATAAAATTCTATTTATTACGTAACTTTTATTATATCGATTTACTTTTTAATAATTATCGCTTGATCTAATATTTTCATTAAATATTATATATATTGGCTTATAGATACCGAGATAAGAATATATAAATTTCTATAAAATTCTAGGAAATTAGAACTATTAATGTTTTATTCATTTAACGATCTTCTCGATCTCATTCAAAACACTTATATATCATTTTACTGGTATCTATAAGACCGTGTCATTTGTTATTGTTAGTGTATAGATGATTATGAAGTATTACAGATAAATACGATAAATTTGTAAAGATCAACTTGTCATCGAAATAAAATAATATATATATATATATATATATATATATATATATATATACATATCGTATGATTAATATAAAATACACAAGTAATCGCTTTATTAAGCGTATTTCTTGGAGATATTTTGAATGGGTTCAATTTTCTTGGAGAGATAAGAATCGTAAATGCGTACAGATAGAACGTGTTCTTTCATAAAATAATGATCATGGATTTGAATCTTTACGAGAAAGAAACAGAGGGGGGGGAGTATAATCGCAGATTACTCGATAATCTGTGGTTATAAATAACCATACTGAAAAACGATCGTTAATTCTAAATAAATTCAAACGAAAGTGTAATATTTAATTAGTATGAAACGAGGTGTCCACGATTTCACGACGAATCACGTGACGAATTGTGCAACCGGGTCATGACCGTCGGTTTCGTTCGAACGAACGAGAAAAAATTAAAAAAAGAAAAGAAAAGAAAAAAAGGCGAAAAATTACCAAAATTATTGAAACGCTTATACATAAATAAATAATTACAAGAAAATTGCAAAAGAAAATAATTATGATCTACGTCTAAAATAATCGTTTTACTATACTTTCGCATTTCTGTTCGAGGAACTTATTGCGATTTTAACGAAAATGAATAGATCGGGTGGCGACAGAAGTATATAAATATTTGTAAAGAAAAGAAAGAAGAGAGTGAAAAAAGAAATAATTTGCGAAAGGAATATAGGTAAAACGATTTCGACAAATATCTTTTAAAGTATTTTCCCTTCGTTTTATATTTCAAACTTTTATCATTTAAATAAGAGAGAAATAATTAAATAATAATAAAAAAAATAGTAATATATATATATAAATAGCTATCAATCAAGGTCGTTTTTCCTTATTTATCTTTTTTTTTTCTAAGCGAGAAGCTTCGCGATTTGAGTGAGAAATAAAAATTCGAAATAGAAGGACGTTTATATATATATATATATATATATATATAATAAAAAAATGAATAAATAAAAAAATGTCTACTGGACTAATGTAATATCATTTCTTCCTGTTTTATTTTCATTTTCTATTTTAGTTGAATTTTTTAATCTAACAATGAGTGAAATAAATGATCGAAAAATACGCGGATTTACACACACACACACACGCATAAAGAAATATATAAAACAACGTATATATAAAACGAAAAAAAATGGTGTGTGTAACAAAACAAAATAATTATAAAAAAAAATTATTATTGTAAAAAATTTAACATTTCTCTTGTTTTACCTTCGTCTTCTGCTTGAGGAACTTCGAGATCTTAGATATAGGATTCGGAATCTTTGGTTTCGGCATCTTGATGTGTGGACTTATAATAGAAATAAAAATAGAAGACAGTTGTCGTTGCTTTAACTTCGTGAATCCTTCTGTCATAAGCGCACGGTAGTCTCTTACTTTTTCTCTTTTCGCGGAGAGTTAGAGAAAAAGAGAAAGAAAGAGAAAGAGAGAGCGAGAGAGAGAGAGTTAGAGATCAAGATAGAATAAAAGTTTGACGTCAAATGTACACTTGGAATCGCACCAAATAGAAGAGAATGTTACGATATATTTCCTCACATCGTTTCTCTTTTATGTGCTCTGTCAGACGACGACAACGATGACGATGACAACGACGAAGCTTCAGTTGTGCATCGGGCTTCGTTTATTTCAGGTTTCATTCGGTACAAAAGAAATTTTCCTTTCTTAGAAATAACAGCAACAGATCCTTTGCGCATTTAAAAATTTTCCCTTCGTTGGATAAAAAAGAAACAGGAGAACATCTAACACGACGATTATTATTCCTCCTTTACTATTATCTCTCACGTTATTTTAAAACGACGATGGATCATATAAATGTTCACGATCAACGTGATTTTATCTCGCACATAAATTATTATTATTACGTTTATGTATCTTTCTTTCTCTATTTAATCTTCTTCGTCTAATCTATTTCTTTCTTTCTCTCCCTCTCTCTCTTTCAATCGAATCACACTTATTTTCTCAAATTTTTCGTTTCCATTTTCTCTCGTAAAAAAAAGATATATATATATATATTCCCAACAACTCAACAACGTGCGATAAGGAAGATGTCACGCGATAATTTAAACAAACGAACGAAACAAATAAACAAAAAAGATGAAGAGAAAAAAAAATAACAGACAAGAAAGTTTATAATGAGATTCCTTTATACTCTTTGCCTGTGCACGTGACTCGCGCGAAGTCGGAGTGAGTACTGAAGCTTTGAGCCTGAAACTTTGGGGTGAGTCTGTGCGTTGGAATAGAACAAAGCGCGTGTGTGTGGGGGGGGTGAGAAAGGGAAAGACAGAGATAGAAAGACAAAGACAGAGAGAGAGGGGAGAGAAAGAGAGAGGAGAGAGAGAGAGAGGGAGATAGGAGAGTTTAAAAAGAAGGGAGGAAGTGGAAGGGGAAAAGCATCAATGTGTGTAACCATCAGCACGTACATATATGTACATTTGTCGTATATATGAGTACACAATATAGAGAGGCCGGCGAGTTTACATGACGATGCGCATCTTCGATTGCGCAGCACGTGCTGATCGGCAGCAGTTCCATTGCCTGCTCACTTTTCTTCTTCGTCCGATGGGAGAAGAGAAAGTGGTAGGGAGTTAAAAGATCACAGCTAACACGTATCCACCCACGCTTTGCTCGCCGGTCACTCTCCTCCCTCCCGCCGATCGAACTCCCACCCATAACCCTTTTCTCAACACTTTTCACTCTTTCTGTCACACACACGCGATCTGACAAACACGTTACCGTTCTCGTACCGTTCGTTTCATGGAAATATGTCTCGTCTTTTCTTTCTCTCATTTGACTTTTTTACTTCTTCTTTTTCTTCCTCTTTGAGGTTAGGCCATAGAGGATTTTATATATCTGGGTTAGAATCGATCTTGAAAAATTCAACCGATCGATCGATTTATTTTATCTGTATTATTATTTTAAAGATGATCATATATATGCACACACGTGCGCGCGTATATTAAATATATATATATATATATATATATATATATATGCGATATATATATATATCCCTACATCTTTATATAAACACACACACACACACACACACACACACACACACATCGTTCAAAAAATATTGTTCAATAGCATATAATGAATGATCAGATTATTATCATGATTCGTTTAGATAAGCCACATGTCCTTATCATATTAAAATAATATTATATATACGTATAAAAGAAAACGATGACTTTTTATTATCCGTGACATTTTTAACTTTTTGAAATGAAATGTTAATGTTATTCATAAGTTCTTAAAGAATAATTTTCCTTCTTCCGTTTTTTCTTTCATTTTTTAAATGTCAACATATTTTACGATACGTGTTGCATAATTAACTGGAACGATACAGGAACGAACCTATGATGAAAGTTACTCTGTCTTTAGAAAAAGAAAAAGAAAACTGAAGAAAAAAAAGAAGGAATTGTTAGGAGATAAGGATAATCTCTTGAAGGTCATTATTCCAGGGGAAAAATATCCATAAATATCATGAACTTTGCTTCTTCTTTTATTAATTTTTGTTTACCTTCATCGAAACTAAGGATAACCCAAAATAATAATTAACGTACGATCGTATGATTTTTTTTAGACAAATCGCTTGAAGAATAGTATTAATGTGAATAAGGACCCCTGACGTTACATCTTATCCACGACCATTGATACGAACGTATATCGCCTGTTGAAATACGTGCGAATATGCAGTCGTTCATATTTTATACTAATTACTATGTCGTAAGTATTTATGTTACGCGCGCGCGCGTGTGTGTGTATACTTATGTGTATTTATATATATGGAGAATATCTATATCGAGAATATGCATATAAGAAGCGAGACATATGTGTGAAAAATCTATGTAAACATCGGAACGGTAGCTGAAGGAAACTAAACATCATTATCAGTGACGTATCTCAACTTCTTTAAATGATCTGTTAGGACATTTATGGTAAAGAACATTAAATTAAATTAAAACCACTGATTAAACTTTGTATCGATAAGCACGGAAATGAAAAATAAAAATTTCTCTTCTTTTTCGTTTTTCATTTTTTTTCTTTTCTTTTTTTTTATAGAAACTTTATTACTGTGATTATTTTCGATAGAAATATGAAATACTAATTATATTTAGAAAATATATTTAATGAAATAATGTACGTTACGATTTCCTTCTTTCTTTTTTTTTTCTTTACGAAAACAGTTTGCATACTATTATGTTTTGTTTAAATATGAAATACGAATAGAAAATATTATAATCAATCGATGAAAATTTGGAGGGGGAAAGAAGATGTAATAAAACGACCAAAAGAAAGAAACAAAAAAGGAACAAAAAAGAAAGAAGTAAATAATAAAATACGTGGAATTTAAACGAATCTGTTTTTTCGTGCCGTGCCGCGAGTTACTCAGTTCTTTATCGAACGTGCTCGGACAAAAAAAACGATGACTGGACCTTGGATCAACATCGAACGATTGTAAAAAAGAAAGAAAAAAAAGGAGAGAAAAATGAAGAAGTCTCTTGGATTCTCCTCATCTCCTTCGACACTATAAATCCCAACGCGTTATGAGATATCGCAGAAAGAAACGTTAAGAACGATAAAAAGCTTCGAAAAATTCAAAAGTTTCGAATTATCATATTTTCAAGATTTTTCCGACGTAGAAAAAAACGAATAAATAAATAAAAATTAAAAATATATAAATAAACATGGAGTGAGAGAGAGAGAGAGAGAGAGAGAGAGAGAGAGAGAGAGAGAGAGAGAGAGAGACAAAAAGAATAAAAACAAAACAAAAAATTATGAAATCATTAAATTGAAAATATATTTGGCATTTCAAATTATTTAGCTGTTCCAAAGAGAAAAAATAAATGAATGAATGAATGAATGAATAAAATTAAAAAGAAGTAAACAAATAAAAATAAAAACAGAAAAAAGAAGGAAGGTAACGCAATTGTAAAATCAGAAATATTTTTGCTGTATGCATATCATTCGGGAAGGAACAAAAAGTAATACCTATATATTAAATGACATGATGAATATGTGATATAAAAATTATTCTTGACCATTGTAGATCTTTCGATAATATGTAATTCTTAATATATCTTTTCTGCTTATTCATTAAATGATAAAAAATTAAGCAGAACGATAATACCGTTAACGTTTCAAGATCATTAGATACGAAACATATGCGCGTACGTGTGCACTGGCATTCATGCGTTCTTTAAATATTCACGCATACATACATATGTATGAAGTATGTAGGTATGGAAATCCACAGAATTCCGCGGGAGAAAAACAACTTTCTATTTTAAGTACACACTTTTGCGCGAGTAATCTGTCTTTATGATTTTTTTTCCTATTTCCCTTCCTTTTTTCGTTATTTTCTCTTTTCTTTTTGTTTTCTTTTCTTTTCACGATTGTATTCGCAACGTCTAACTTAGGAGAAGTTTATTTTACTTGCGTGTTAGGAAAATTACATTTGTCTTAGACAAATTTCTCTCGTTTCAATTGAACAACATCAGGTGTCCCGACATGCGACAATATTGTGTAAGAGCTTTGTGTGAAAGTTGTTAACATTTTTCCTCATTTTTTTCTCTCTTTCCTTTTTTTTTCTTTTTATTATCTTTTCCTTTCTTCACTTTCAAGAAAACTCATTTCATTCAGTTATTATCGATTTAAATTTACATAAGAATTATAATAATTATATTTCGTATCATTTAATGTCGATTAATTTTTATACTAATTATTATTTTTTGCGATTATAAAAAAAGTTTATATGCTCTATGATCTCTCATGTTCATCATTATCGATCTATATACACATATACTTTTTGTCTATATATATATATATATATATATATATATATATATATATATATATAAAATTAATTAAATTAATTTAAATTAAATTGAATACATTGAAAATGTGTGACAGATTATTTAAGATAATCCGGATGATAATTTACATGTTTGGCCATTAAAATAAGTTGTACTTATCGTAACGGCTATGTTTATTTAGGTCATGGTAATAACTTAATCTTTTATCATAAAATGTTAATTTTAAACTTTAGTTATATGGATATATCAATACTATGGTCAACCATAAAATATTTATTACTCTCTTTCTATGTTTTTTATTTATTTTTTTTTTGTTTTTTTTTTATGATGTTAAATCAGATACAGTTTGTGTATGTGCGCATGTGTATGTGTATATGTGATGCATCAGAACTAAGACGTCATCAAATCAAATATTTATACTTCCAAATGTTATCATACAATGGACGCTGGTTGTGTACCGTTAAGTAAAATTGGATACGTAGTTATCTATTGTTTTCAATCGTAAACGTACAACTACAATAATATTTATACCATGAATACGAAGAAACTTTTGTTCTTGTGAATCTAATTTCTATTTTTAAATCCATTTTCAGTGTTACGATTAAAATCACATTCAAATATTTATCAAACGTCTTCCTAACTTCAATTTAATACGCATTTAATTTGATTTAGTTTCTATCTAGTTTATACGATATTCTTTCTTAAATGTATCATTAATTCATTCACTAATAACGATTCTTCACTAATTAATAGAATGTTATTTTAGAGAAAGAGAGAGGGAGGGAGAGGAAGATTCTTTTTTGGAATTTTTTTTTTTTTTATATTTTGTATCATGGTATATTTAATTTGTATTCCGTTCATTAAACACTTGTTCATTTAATTCGAATATTTTTTTTTGTTTAATGAAGTTCATTCGTTTGGAGTTATCGTTAATTTAAGTTTACGTACGAATTATGATAATTATATTACGTATTATAATTTCATGTCGATTAAAAAATTGTCCCGTTTATCATTCTTCCGAAGTAAAAAAAAAAAAAAAATAAAAAAGAAAGATTTTTCTATCAAGTGTAAGAAAATATTCTTTTTTTTTTTTTTTTAGAAATCCTCTTCCGAACTTAAAATTCTATTTGTAAAGGATGAATAATTTAACTTCTGCCATATTTCATTGAAATTATTTTCACCTCGTTTGCATTATCTTTTTTTCTCTTCGATTTTCTTTCTAAATTAATTACGAATAATTCTCGTTTTGATTTTACCGATCGTAAAACGCACATTACCAGAATCTTGATTTACATTCCAACTTTGTATTTATATCCGATGTATTTATAATTTGGCCGTTTCATGAGAAATAATTTCTAATCTGATCTTCATACGAATTTGTTTCTTTTCTTCTTTTTCTTCTTCTTCTTCTTCTTCTTAATTAAACGACACATTTGTACCATCACTGATTCTATCAACTTAGAAACGTATCTAATAATAAAGATTTCCTCGCTTCACAAAAAAAAAACAAAAGAAAAAAAAAGATATTGATTTAGACATAAGTTTCTTAACTTAATTTCTTTTGAACTCGAGGCTGTAAGATCGGTAAAAGAAACGAATGTTTAAAAATATCGGAAGAGACTTTAGGAGAAATCGTATTAACGAGGGAACACTTTTGTTTATACTAAAGTCCGACCGCCGGAAACAAGCCTAACTTCGTTTTCATTTTCGTCTTCGCCAGTGAATTTTTTTCTTTTCGACGAAATAAAACGCGTCTTTGGAGGGTGATAAAATGAATGAGGAATTTTGGCAGCAGGCCGAGTGAATGCTTCGAGTACGAAGGTTGAAAATTTAGAACACTAAGCGTCCTCGAATTGACGTGAGACAGAATTCCGAGATGGAAAAATTAGCCAACGTCTCCTTCGTACGTTTAAAATGAGATAAATCTCTCTCTTTCCCCCCCCCCCCCTCTCTATCTATCTCTCTCTCTCTATAATTCGATAGAGATGTACGTTTCGTGAAAATCTATAAAAAAAATAAAAATAAATGAAATGAAATGAAATAAGAAACGATTATAATTTTTGGAAAATGAGCAATCAGAAATCAGTAAATACTAAATTTATCATTTCGGTCATCTCTTTTTTCAAATAATATAAATTCTACTATGAAGTGCGCGCGCGTGTGTGTGTGTGTGTGTGAAACAAAAAATGAGTTAAAGATAATTCTAAGCAACAGATGAATGTCTCCATTTTCTTTATATTTATAATTACGAAGTGCAAGATACAATCGGCAATGATTTTGAAAATGAGCCAAGTAAAAAATCTCTGAATATTGAATATATCATCTGAGCCCATTTTTCTCAAGTTAGTATAAATCCAACTATAGTAAAAAAGTGAGTTAAAGGTAGTTACAACTAGAGATGGGGCATGTCCCTCATATATATATATTTATAATAACAAATTTCAATACAGTAGAATAACATTAGTTAAGTAACAAGTGGAATAACATTAATGTTTCTTTTTAAAAAACTTCTATAAGTTCATTTGCATCAAAATAAATTGTAACTTCGTACGAAGTCAAATGAAGAGACTAAAATATGAATAAAATTTATTAATACTATCCTTCACTGGATTATTAATTTATACCTATATGTATATGTCCTTTTTATTAAACTTATTATCAAAGATTTTGAAAAATGTTTATCAAATCAATAATAATAATATATTTCTAATATATTAATAATCTTTCTTTCTTTTTCACGGAATAAACAAAAATGGACTTATAATACTATAAATAAAAATAACTCGTTTATATTTTGATTAGATCAATCTGTTGTTATGCTAATCTACTAGGATCATTTTTACGATCATTTTTACTATCATCTGACTCGAATAATCGACACAAATTTTTTTCTAAAATTATTACAAGATTTTTCAACTTTTTCTCCTTTCTCGACGTATTTTCTATTATAATATTTTCATAAAGCACGCGTGATATCTCGTACAAATATTCATTTTATCGAACAGAAAAAAAAGAAAATAAATAAAACAGAAAAGAAAAAGGAACAGACACAGATCATAAAAAAAGAAATATATCTCGTTTAGAGCGTCAACGAACATATTCTTTTTATCGCGTTTATCCTTCTTACATAATCAATACGACGAGATATGTAGAATAAAATATTGCTTTGATTGCCAAAATTTCGAATTTTTTGATTTATTTCTTTTATTTTATTTTATTTTTATTCTACGAGAATCACGTAGGAGGAAAATAACGAGTTATATTAATCGTCCTGGTCGGTACGTCGTTGCTTAAGGCGATGTAATAAATAAAATGCAAGCCTTGTGGGACGACATAGTGCAACGACCTTAGCAAGGTCCACCCACTGGTTATATTATTATACGAATTTCAGATAGTAACACACTAACACGAACTCATTTATTTTTGTTTCATATCATAGAAGGCAAATTGAAATTATTTAATAATTTAATTATGCATTATTAATTATTCAATTAATATTATATAGATATAAAACGTGTACTGTCAATAAAACATATCTATATATCTGTGTACATGTTTAATACAAAATATTATTTATATTATATAATATAAAGAAATAATTTATCTAGTTATTTCTTCTGCTCGGATATAATTTCTCTATGGAAATCGCATAAATTAAGAAAAAAAAAAAACAAAATAAAGATTAAACACCCTTTCGTGAAATAAATTGTTGACGTAATCACACATTGTATTCAATTATCTTGTTTCAATATATTTGCAATACATTCAGCATTTCTTTTTATTTATTTTTTCTACACTCTTGCAAGTAAAAAATTTGGAAAAAGATTTTCTTTTGAAGATGTCTATTTCATAAGGAATACATTTACGTGATTTTAATTATGTCCGTTCGAAACGTTTCTCGAACATTTTTCAATTTTTCGAAGTACTACAACCGAACTTGTGTACATACCGAGGAATCAAATTTTATTTAACATTGTATATGGCTTATTTGTCACGGGAATATTTTTATTAATTGCTTGCGAACAATCAGGTGAGATTGGTTCTGGTTATTTAAGCTAAACGATGCATACGATGTTCTGGATTGTTTTGTTCGTTCATTAAAAAAGAAAGCGGAAAGAAGTGCATAATAAGACCTTCTTTATTAAAAATAATTAGCACGAGGAATAAAAATTCACTATACCCGTAAGCAGCCGGGCTTATGTTGTAACAACGAAACAATGCGTAATTTTACGATGAGGGGGCAGAGGATGGTGGTGGCATAGGGTGTAGGATCGAATCAATTATTATCGAAAAAACCGAGCCATTTATCACGAAATAGTGAACTCAGTTTTCTTTAGGGTAATGATAACTGGTTTTTTTTTTTCAATGATTTTATAAGAATATTTCATCGCACGATTATAAACGTAACTTTTAAATATTATATTAATACACTGTATTTAACATGAAGTAATTATTCTCTGTTAAAGATTGTTAGCAAATTATGATTTAAAAAGAACAAGCAGAAAATATTTTTGAAATTGTTTAACTCATTTAATTTACATACTTCGAAGTAACGTGATTTACCGATACTATCGTGAATTAATTCGACGAAATGAGTTTTACGTAAAGATAAAAATTTTTAAACAATTTCGTTCGTTTACATTCGTATGTACTACTCTATTTGATGAAATTCTCAATCTTTAAATACTATCTGCGATTCGTAATTGAAAATTTAAATAGCTTTTCGAAATGTTTTTAGAATGTCATTGCTCTGAATCGAATTTAATTTTGATTTGATGAATGAGTCATTTTCTTTGTAATCTATGCAATCATTATTTCTTAAATATAGATACGCGTGTATCGAACTCTATATATATATATATATATATATATATATATATATATATATATATATATGTTGTAATTTAAATATAATCTTTCTCACGATGATAACCTACTTGTTTTTTTTTGTATACGTACATATCTG
The DNA here is from genome assembly GCA_918808275.2 of Dolichovespula sylvestris. Taxonomy (NCBI): domain Eukaryota; kingdom Metazoa; phylum Arthropoda; class Insecta; order Hymenoptera; family Vespidae; genus Dolichovespula; species Dolichovespula sylvestris. Next base: position 2,009,570 of record OU964967.1, read on the forward strand.
TATAAAAATAGAGATAAAATATAGTAAAAAAAAAAGAAAAAAAGAGGATAAAAAGAAAGAAAGAAAAACATATATACTAAAACCTAGTGTGTGTGTGTGTGTGTGTTTATTAATTTTATAAATAAATAATATATTTATATTTATATATATATTTATATATTTATTTATTTTTTTTTCAATATCGATTAAATTAACGATGTACTAAAACTTTAAAACAAAATGGACCAACATACCTCGTGAATTACCGTACAATTATATTCTGATAAAGAATATAATAACAAAGAAATATAATACAATAAAAAATATATCACAGCATGTAATAATATAGAGATGTTACGATCTCAGACGAATTTATTTTAACGATCGAAAGATTTATAATTTTTCTTAAAATAATTGTTATTAGTGTATAGCATTTCTTAAGCGTGGAAAAATAATCCTAATAACCATTTAGCACCGAGGACACAAACTTTTTATGACAAGGAGAGCTTATAACATCGTTTTACGACGTACATTTCGTTTTCTTTCTTTTTTGAAAACTCCTTAGTAGCGTATTTGCCGAACACTCAACAAAACTTTTCATTTTACGATATTTCTCTTATATAAAACTCGTACCTACCGTCACCATTACAATATAATTTATCTAATTATATAATTTAATATTAACGATATATTAATACTCATTGAAAATGTAAATGTATTGTTCTTAAATATATTTTTACTGTTTTTAATTGTTCAGAAAAGAAAAAAGAAAAAATGTGTTTTAGTCTTAACCTACCATATTTGCAACAGAAAAATCAATAAAAGATATCATAAAAAATATCGATACTTACTTCGATTTTCGATAATATATCATATTTGCGTAATACCGTTATCAATATCATACCGGTTTTTAAGTTACTGGATATAATACCGGTATTGAAATCATAATGATCTTTAAATTATTTCTCTAAATTGACAACGATCAAACCGATAAATCATATCCCTTAAAAGTAAATAAATGAAATTAAAAAAAAAAAGAGAGAAACAAATTCAAAGATATTCCTTTTATATAGATAATACTTTATGTATTGTATACGTGTTCGGAATATATTTAACTCTTTCCTATTCAAATTAAAAATTTATTTTTTGAGTAAATGTTTGTATTGCTTGCTACTGTTTCGAAAGTGACACATTTAATCAGTTTATTTTATTGTGTACAACATACACACACATTTTTTTATTACACCGTATATATATGTATATAAAAGATAAACGAGGAAGAGAGAGAGAGAGAGAGAGAGAGAGAGAGAGAGAGAGAGAGAGAGAGAGAGAGAGAGAGAAATGAATCTATTAATCCGTAGGACTAGAATTTCTAAACAAGGAAAGATTGCGTCACACGTTGTACCTACGAATAGACATAATACCGGCCAATGGGACACTAAATATCTATTATTATTATTATTATTATTATTATTATTATTATTATTATTATTATTATTATTATTGTTGTTGTTGTTGTTATTATTATTATGGGAAAGAGTTAATATATTATTTTAATATAATACAAATATCAACTTTTTTTCAATCGTGCAACCATGCCCATTCAAATCTACTTCACATGATACACGCGTTCTAATATCTAATCAAAGGAAACACACGGAATGCTTGACGTATCAGGAAATAGTAAGCGATTCCGTACATGCATTTAACATTGATCGTTGTTTGACGAATGAATCGATTCGAAAAGGAATTATATGATAAGTGTGATTTAATTATGTAAAAATTAACAAATGAAAAGAATGAAAAGAAAAAAAAAAGAGAAAAAAGTAATAGAAAAATTGAATGAAATATTCGAGACAAGTATTGAATAAAATTTCTTTATCGAGAGAGAATGCATCTTCATTTTCGTAAATAAAAAACAAAGATATATATATACATTTAGCATGAGTCATAGCGATCACTTTTAAATTTAACGTCTGCGCGTCGTAAAGTAGAATTCGCGTGTAGATTCTATTTAAAGAAACAACGATCACGATCGAAAGTTTTCTTTAAGTGAATTAGCCGACGAGATTATTTTCATCTTCTTTTATTTTTTTTTAAATAAACGAATGCAATGTGAAAGTATATGATGATGTCACCAATGATTGAACGAGGCTCGAACATGTTCAAGCGAACACAAGAGTTAACCTATTAACTGCCGAAATGTTTGAAAAGACGCGCGAGTTTCACGTGACGCATATCACGTGGTACGTCACGTGACGTAAAAAAACTACGAAGATAAAGACAAAGAGGAAAAGAGAATACAAATTGATTATAAATTAAGGTCCTATTGAATATATTCTTTGTTAGAAGTAATAGAAATATACACACACACACAAACCTCTATCGCTATATATTATATATATATATATATATACATATATTAAATATATATTATATTGCTTCCAACAAAAGGAGATATTCAATTGATACATTAATTTATAATCGATCTGTTTAGTCGAACGAGAATAGAAAGTAGCAGCAGTTTATAGGTTAAAAAATATCTTCGAGCAATAAAATAGTAGTAGTAGTAGCAGTAATAGTAGTAGCAGTAATAGTAGTAGTAGTAATAGTAATAGTAGTAGTGCGGTGCTGCCTAAAGAGAATATGAAACGTGCTGTATATATAATATGTTTGTTAAAACATATATATATATATATATATATATATATATATATATATATATATATATCTTAATATATACAGGGTGCGTAAATCGAACAGATAAAATCGAGCATAATCAAGGGTGCAGATCGACTATGAAACATCAAAAATGGTGGACTTTGGGGGATTGGGATGGTATCGATACCTCCGGATCCTGGGCCTGTTCGGAATCAGCCGAGGTGCTCGATGTCTTCAGAATGGTGTACAGCTTTACGTAGGGGGCCTTGATTAGCTGTTAGCCAATACAATCGGCCATTTTTATCAACAATTCTCTTTCGAAACCATTTTTTCCTCTTTTTCATTCTTTTTTAATTATTATTATTATTATTATTATTATTATTATTATTATTATTATTATTATTATTGTTTTTGATATTCTTTTTTTGACGATCGACTTTTATATCGAGTCGATAACTTAAACACGATCGATCATCGCATCGATAGATCAGTGGTTTTTTCGAATTTAAATGAAAAATTATATTACTCGACTATTTAACTTTTTCACATTAAAAACCTATGGTCGATCATTCAGAAGTTGACTTTATCGACGTTATCAAGTTAAAACGTTTCAAAAGATGGAAGAAGCGAATTCGATCTTTAAAATGATTGAAAAGTATATTTTGAGAAATTTAGTGTATTATTTCGTAGGAAATTGTAGAAAATCGGATCGAAGAATATATATATATATATATATATATATATATATATATAGAGAGAGAGAGAGAGAGAGAGAGAGAGAGAGAAAGAGAGAAATATAGCACGTGTTTATCTGTAGTAGATTGATAATGATACATCTCGGATTCTTTTCTTTCTTTTCTCTAAAGACAGCAACACGAGTATTCTTTTACGTTCTTCCTCAAGGACGTGGAAAACAACAGAACTTTTGGAATTATTTAAAGATCCCACGTGTGACCGGCTTGTACGGATGGGATATTACACGCGTACATTATATTGTGTGTATTTAGGGCAAATGACTCAACACATGTTGTGATCGAATTAAAAGACGTCACGAAAAGAGGACTACTATGTTCAAGAAAATTATATAACGCGAACATTGCGAGTTTTATTTGTGGATCGAGAAAGGAACATATAGGAAAAGTTCGCAAATTAAAAAATTTCACGGAAATGTCTGATTATTTTTTTTTATTTGTTTTCGTTTCGTTCTTTTTTTCTACAAATTCCCACGTTTTATCTTTCATCTTCATTGATCCTCTTATCCACAATGACTCAATCAATGTCAATAACAATTTTTGTCAAGAGTAAAGAGTTTTCGAGAAATCAATGACTTATGCAATCGCAAATCTATCGATTTTGTCGTTTTTAATAATTTAATTCGCGAAATATTGTCGATAAGATCGGAACCGTCGATTATCGATGCGACAATCGTAAGATCAAAACAACTGACCTCTTCTTTAATCATCTTCAAATGGATTTAAAATAATAATACAAAAACTGAAGATCTCGAAATATTACATCGACGATCGTGATACGATCTACATATTTAAAACAAAATTTTCATTCTTTTTTTCGATAAAAAACAGCAATTTGACTGAATAAGAGAGGAAATTTAAATTATAATGAATACCGATGTATAAAAATAAGAATATTTAGTGAAATAAAAAATTAATCATCTACATATTCAAGGTGATATATATCGTCAACGAGCAATCACTTGAAGTCGTTAAACGTTATAATCGATCGGAGATACGATTTCTTTTCGGGAGCATGCTCTCGTTAATTCGAGATATCAAACAAAGTATTTAACAAAAAATATAAACCTATGTTCTCATATACATGTATACATAGATAGATAGATGATTTCATTTTGAATTAATTCGAGATATATTGAATTTTATGATAAAAATATTAAAAATAACAATTAACAAATATTTATTAGCGAAGATGATAAACATTGTATCGTTGCGTACCGCGTAGCAACATCAAGCACAATCTTCTCGAAAATTTATATATTTTATTATATATATATATAATAAGATATATGAAAAAAAATACAAAAGGGATCGTACGAATAATCCCAACATAATCTTCTTTATTTTTTTCCTTATCATATATTTGATTGAACTTATTCAAGAAAGGACAAAAAAATAAATAAGATTTACGACACGAAAATAATTATTCAAAAAAATAAAAATAATAATAAGTTATAAGAATAAAAAGACTCACCTCCCAGGATTCTCTGGTTAATTCGGATATCTCATCGCCATCTTGATTGCGTGCCTTTCCCTCCTCAGTTGATTCTCCACTTTCCCCAGATTCCTGTGGTGTCAATTCTGGCGATAAATCTGTGTCGGTGTCGGATAGAATATATCCACGTTCCCTCCAATAATTTTCATCGAGTTCACCGTAAAGGTTAGGCACCCACGCGTGAATAAACCTATAAAGATCATCGACCCTACGAAGAAAGAAGAAATGTATGACATACATATATTACACGAACGATGAAACCACGTCTTAATATAAATTAATAATTTTAATTGTATAGAATTCGTCGATAAATTGATACTTCGAGTGTTATTATATCATAACCTAAGTCAATCGAACGAATTTTAATAATTTAAAATTTATTTATACACACGAATGTTTTCTTTTGAAATCTTCGAATAAATTAGATTGGTTATAATCGATGGTATGAATTTTATATATAAAAATCATCAACTATTTTAATATAAAATTACCTGTTGTAAATAAAAGGCATCGTTCTTCTAACTGTATCTTTTACATGATTATTATAAATCGCATCGACATATCCGCCTACGGTACTCAACATCCAACTCATTTTGAATTCTGTGTTAGATATATATATCCTCTCGTTTTGCGTATTAAAATTCCAGACGATTTACGCAAGCGTTTTCTGTCGCATCGTAGATACGAACAAAATGTAGTGCGTAAAACGAAAAAAGAAAAAAATATGAAACAAGAATCGAAATTTCTTTTACGATTTTTTATTTAAAATGATCGAAAATAGATTTAAAAAAAAAGTACTAAAAGTTAGAACAAATAGTGACAATGACAATTACCCGATAAGTATAATTATATTAAAATCGCGCTCTTCTCAGTCTCATATCGTCACGTGACCAACTTAACCTCCAAATTGTCAAAAAAAGTTTTTTAACATTTGATTATCGCTCTCTTTTCATTTCTATTACCGAGCGAGTATCAAACACGATCTTCTACGACACATATAGATGCCGCTACCGATCTAAACGATTTTTATTTGGTTAAATCATTAATATTTTATTGAACAGTATATTGACACTTATTTTATTCTTGTTCTGTTATCGTAACGTCAACCGATCGCGGTACAGAGAGAGAAACTTCTGGATAACTTGCAAACGTTTACTTTGCTTTGCTTTGCTCTGCGAGTAACTAACGGCTTATTGGAGCATCGCTAAAGTCACATGACCAACTTGCCGATAGGAAACGTGCACATGCACTTTCGAAGGTTGTTTTACACGTAAGTATTTATACCAGTTTCTCGCATATGCGTAACATGTTGAATCAATGGTGCAATAAGTGACGCGCTTGAATTTATTTAACATATTTTCTTTTTATCCCTGTGCATTTAATTATTAAACGTTCTTTAATGCGATACGTGTGTACTTAATCTTCTTACTTTAAAAAATAATTTTGAATTTCTTTTTGTCATCATTCAATAATGTAATTTATGGTTTATATATTTTATTGTAATTGTATGTGTTAGATAGATTACAGAGATTATAGAGTAGGAGTGTTACAAACCTATTACGTGGAACGCTGAACCAATATTCAGGACGCAGCTTCTTCTTGCCATAACTCATAATAGGTGTAGATCTTGGTATTTTTTTATCTTTAGGTCTACCAGTCCGTAGTCTCAGATATAATGGAGGATCTTCGCAAGATCGTGCAGGTCTTGGTATCAGTTCTGTATAATTGGAAGAAAAATATATCGTTGTAATAAATTGAAATAAAATAATTATCTTAGATATAACATTGTACTTTCATTTTACAATGAATACCCTCAAATATTAAAATTAAGGAATTAGTGTTATTTTGAATTTGTATATACACGAAAGGTCCTCATTCTTCTGTACAATAAAAAAGTTAATGCCATCTTAAAATAGCTATAAGAAAAATGAACACTGCATAATTGAATAAAACGATCAATTTTAACTGGTCCTCTCAGTATTAAGCTGAATATCTGTATAAGAAATATCACACTAAAACATTTGACGTTTTTATAATTGCTAAAATATTTAAAAAGAAAAAGAAGCATTTTAAAATCAAATTTTATTGTATTTGTAAAAAATTCATGCATAAAATATGTATAAATATTGTATTTAACATCAAGAATAATATATATTTGAGATTCAATTTCGTTCAGCCCGTGATAGATGTATATAAAGAGTGGTTCAATAAAATGACAATTATTACACATAAACTAACATCATAAAAAATATAAACATATCTGCAAAAATTTAAGAAAAAATTCATTACTGTAATTTTAATTTTATATTATTTGATAAGCTATATCATACAGAGGGCGATATCTAAATCAAGATAATTAAAAGAGTTAAAATAGAAAATTGAGAAATATGATATTATTGCACATAGAAGAACAATTTTAACAACACCGATAATAAATTATAGTGTAAAGTAAGTGATCCGATATATTCTTAAATATAATGTGCACCTGTAGGCAGCAAATCGAAGAAAGTAAAAATATAAATATTTATAATGTTGGTCATTAAAACTTAGCAGACAAAAGAATCTTTTGCATGGTAATGTAAGGAGAAAATAAGAATTTAGAATTAAGTTGAAATATAACGTTAAAGAAAAAGGAAAAGAAATGGATGGTCATAAAACAAGAATAGGGACAGAGCAAGCTAATACAGTATGAACCTACCGAGGCCTTCAAGTTCAGGAAAATTAGGTGCTTGGACTAGAGGGACAACAAAAACATGTAACATTACTGCATTAGTATGAATATGTTGCTAATGAATGATGAAACCCGTCGTGCTAATGAAAAGTTGCCTATCTGTATACATTCATGCATATTACTATCAATATGAACAATGTATAAAATAGTAATCTTCTAAAAGATAAATATTATACTATATAGGAAAAGTTAAAAGAGCACTACATTATTATAACAATTATGTGATCATACAATGAACATTTCATAATCGTCTTAAACACATAAGATGGCACAAAGGGTTTCAAGATTCTCGATAGATAATCATGTTTCTTATCGAAGAAAGAAAATTTGGCATTCCTAATATTTTATGTAATGAAAAAGCATTTTGTACAATGAGAAATTTACAAAAATAGTTTGTTTAAAAATACCATTTATTGTTAGCTATGAAATTTGGTATTGTAATTATATTATGAAATAACTATTCTTTTCTTTTTTTTTTCTTTTTAACTATCTATCTAATCACATTATGATTTGGTTCTAGATTAGTAAATTTTATAATATGAATATAATAAATAACATTACAGTCTCATAACCCTTTTGAATTAAAAGGAGAAGGATATAAAATTGTGACGCACTTAATATAGACTCCAACATGACAAATGAGCATATTTCAAAACTATAATTTAAAACGTACTTCAAAAATATAGAATACGTAAACTACTTGAATATAGAATGAAATAAGCGCATTTGGTTACTATTTATTTACATTATGTTAAGATAGAAAGATTATTATATTTTTGATTTAAAGTCGCACGTATCAATTTTAATATTTATTTGTATCCAAAAGCGCCCAATGTATATGCAAAGGGACACTAATACATTAGCAACGTAACATTATCTAAAAAGCCGTCTAGCATATACGAGCGAGTGCAGTGCGAAACACGTAGTTCCCGTTTGCCATTCTTACCGTTAAATGTATGTGTTTTTTTCTTATATCAAAGTTCTTACGAAAATTAGCCCAACTAGTATGGAATCGCGTAAATGAAAAAAGTTCGTCAGAGAAGGAAAGTCTATCTTATTGTAATGTGTTAAGACTAGTATCGTTATTCTTTCCGATAAGAATGTATAACTTCCAGACTAATACGTCATTTTAATCATAACGATACTTACTGTCAAAACTGACGAATAGTCCTGGCATATCATCAACGGAAACCATACTGCGGTAATCCAGTCGTGGTGCTTGTGTTAAAGTTTTACTTCCACGACTACTATCAACGCTGCTACTACCTGAGGATGTTAGAGGTTGTTGTCTGATGAAAGTACCAACGGAAGAACGCCTGAAAAACGAATCAAGAATATGAAACTACATTCATAAAAATGTGTTTATCAACATTACGAGTGTAAAATCAACGAATGTCCCTTTCATTTTATGATAACATTCGAACGACATCCTCGTAATGCTAAAATTAGTTTGATTAATACAAGTTGACAACATTGACATTGAGTAGGAGATACATCCAATGCAGAATTTGTATGTCCGGTGTATGCTGCAAACTAATTTTGTGGCTATTTCAAGATACTATATATGTCGTGTAGATTAATAATGTATTGTATTTGATTGTAAGCAGTTTGTTAAGCTTTAATATAGCAGACTGTAGTATTTGATAAATTGATAGAGTTGTGGAGAGATGTAACAATTACCTGAAAGCAGGAACCATCTGGGGGACCCTTAACCCCAGAAAGATTAAAGTTTGAAGATACAAAGGTGAAGGTTAAAGAAGTGTATGATACAATAAGCATAATATATAGACATGTACATATAAAACATATATAAAGGAATTTAAAAAATAAATAAATAAATAAAAAGAAAAAAATTCCTTTTACAATAAATATAACAATATTATTCAAAAATATTTTTAAAGATTTTTCAAGACCATACATAATACTATACATAATCATAATAACATTCCATTGGAGTATACAAAACAAAATACAATACAACCAGAATAATAAATACCAAAAGATAAAATAACTAAGATCACACATTTTGACAGACAAATGCCAAGGACCAATGTATATTTTATATAATAATGCAGGTTGACGATCAGGGTCAAACTCACCCAATTAGGCCTCCTGGACCTGGTGAAAATTGGGCATTGCTGGAGTCCTGGGAGAGAGAGGAGGCGATAAGCGGAGGAGTTCCTCCAGCTCTACCGCCCCCACCACTCTCTTCGCTGGGAGTTTTAGCAAAGAGGCCCGAGCTAAAGTCACTCACCAGGTTGATCGGCGAGCTTTTACCACCACCATTACATATTTTTTGTTAGTTATGTTAGAAATTATAGAAAAACTTCGAACAAACAATATTGAAACTGATCATTCATTTTAGAAAAATTAGGTAAAATTATGTAAATTCGGTTTCAAAATTAAGAAATAATATTTTTAAGAATATTCAGTTTCAAATGTTAGCAGCACTTCGTTATCACAATTAAAAGTTGTTAGTATTGCAACTACTCTGAGAACATTTTCCCTTCGCGTATCTTCAGATGTGTATTTCTTCATTTCTTTTTTATTTTCTCTTTTTTGCTTTTTCTTTTTATATAAAATACGTTTTCTCATAGTGCTTGTTAGAAATGCAGGAAGCCACTTTCTATGCATAAGTAGCTACTGGAAGTTCTATTTTACAATACCTGAGGATATTCACACTGTACATTTGTACAAAACGCAACTTGCTCGTTGCTTATATCGTAATATAATTTAAATTATAAAATGCGTTTGTTTTAATGTTCGACGAATAACCTCAAGTATATTTTATGCCTTCTAAAAATTTGCGAAGAAGCAATCACACGTGATTTTAAATAAAAATTTTAACATACAAGACAGATTTCAGCGTTCCAATTTATCAATCCTGTATAAAATATATGCTGTATATATCTGATTGAATTTTACACAATCCTAGGACAGCTGAATACAATAATAAGTAACATAAGCATATATTAAATTTATGAAGATTGTGTTACAAAAATAGTTTAAAAAAAAAACGCTGACTAATGAAAAAAATAATTTTAAAAGGAGAAATATAATATGAAAATGTGTTCACCTTGAAAAGACTTTACTGAAGACAGATGAATGATGCGAATCAGCACTATTCGGCAAGCTTGAAACTCTGTCAGAAACGGATTTATTTTCTTCCTCTCGGTCACCTGTGAGTCCTTCCATACCAACCCATGACAACGGGTAAGACAAACGTTTTAACATCTTGAAAGAATATAAAAGTATAAATATATCAAGTATCATATTTACAATCTCACAATAATCATAATATATATGTTTACAATATCTCATATAAATATTTGTTTACAATACCTTATTTCTTCTAGATTCTTGTTTATCATCATCCTTATGCTCTTCATCTTTTTCAGGTTCTTCGTTATTACTATCTAAACTAAACGATACTGAACTAGCTTTCTTTCTACCATTGATGCTAGGACCGCTATCTAACGAACTAGTTGTGATATTAGTTGGGGCTATTGTTATTGGTGGGACCCAATCCGAAGACAAAACAATGTCTGCGTCAGAATACACTTTCTTTGATGGCATAGGTTGAATAATTGGAAGCGGTGGGTTAGGATCACGTATATCTATGCCAGAATCATGGCACGACAATTTGACTAGAGATCCTTCTTCATCTTCAGGAATGGCATTGGATTTTGCTGATTCTGTCTGTGAAAATAATTGATATTTACTTTGACGTATTTACATAAAAACCATCATCAAAAATAAAATAATATAATCTTTACCTTATCAGAATTCAAGGAATCTTGCTGTTCGTCGTCAACCGAAAACGTACTTCTATCTTTACTAGGAACTGCCCAATGATGATCTAACATCGATCTCCTACGTTCTTCTAATGTTCTACTTGATTGACCACCAACACATGGTTCTTTTTCAGTACTATCTTTCTCCTTTTCTTCTTTCTCTTTGGTTGTCGCTAAATTATCGTCCTAGTAAATACAATTGTTTGTAAATAGAAGATATTTTTTTTTATTTTCATTGGAAAGATATATATATATATATATTTATTAGAACACTTAATACATTTTACATGTACATACATTTGGAAGATTCGTAGGTGTTACGAGCTCTCTATCAAAAGCTTTTGGGAAAGCATCACCTTCTCTTTCCGCACAACTACATACACTTTCATTATCGTCACCTGCCAATTCAGGAAAAGTTTCATCTTTGCCCGGTGACTGAGATTTCTGACTATCACCTTGAGAAGGTTTCTTCATGTAATATATATCAGGCTTTTTGTCTAGATTGCCAGATTTTGTGTGCCCTACTCGCATATGAGCAATATCATAATATATCGCAGCATTGACTACAAATTCCATTGGAGCGATAACTCCATAAGATTCAGCACCGTGTTCAATGACAAGAGGATCAGAGACATTTGGATCAAACATAACTGCATTTGGTGTAACTAATAATACACCGCCTACCACACCCTATAACACAAAAAGAAATATCATAAATTTATATAATTTCTTAATATTTGTTATCTTTTTATCACATTATTTATTCTAAATCATTTCAATGTTACACTTATTAATCCAGAATATTTAAAATTTATGAAAAATAAAATAATTAGAATATAAATTACCTGTCCGTCTGTAATATGGCGTACGTTGATTTTCAAAAATCGTTCTTTAAATGGCTGTTCATCATCCTCCATAACAGCATTTCCACTGCCAAGAGGAGTCTTCACTCTTTCAATGTGGCCCAGCTTTGGTGATACAGGTCGTAAATTATCTAAAAGTTCTACAAAATTAAAGAAAGAATCACATAAGTATAAACTTTATATAAAAAAAAAACACATCAATATTTCATTTTCTTTATTTAATAAGTATTCTGTTGTAATTGAGATTAAAATTAACTTTATTTATCAGTTACAAAACACGTTCTTTTTAGAAATCATATCAAACTCGTCCCTTCCAATTGCCTATACAATATGTATCTACAAAATATGGTTGTTATGCGTACCATATTGACTATTGACTATTTATGATTGACCTATCTATCTATCACTGGACGTAGAAACGTGATTGAACAGCCTCGGATAATCGTGAAATTTACTCGAGATGGAACCAGCCTGCAGTTTGCATTTACAGTATATACCATATACAATCGTAAATGGTAGTAGTCGAGCAAACATGCCTAATGATTGATTATACATTAATCAAGTAACAAATCTATGATTCATAAAGTGTAATATATAAAGAAAATTCATCGTTATTTAAGAATAATTAATTTTAACAGCGCAGTAGCTAATTGTTAATTGACTCTCACAGTCTCTCTTCTTTTTCCTGCTTCTTTTTTTTTTTTTTTAATTCATCAAACAAAAAAGAAAATGAAGTAAAGATCGTTACATAAAATATTTTCAATGAAACCTCATCGTGAAAATTGTTTTAATCATAATGCACTCTTTATTGGAAGCTATCGACTACACACACACGCGCTTATTGCATGTGACAAATGGTTCATAGTCGTGGTATCGATCATTTATTATTATGATAACTTATAATGTCAGAAAGCAAACTCTTCTCTGTTTCTTGCCGAGTATGTCAGGATTATTTTTTTATATCTATCGACATAACGCAGCCTACGGCAACGCGGCAATGGTATTTCAAAATAAAAGAAAAGAAAAGAAAAGAAAAGAAAAGAAAATAATGTAATATATAAGATATAAAAATAGAGAATTTCATATCGTTAAACTGTGACATACGAAATCTATGAGATTTCATAAATAAAATTAAATAAATATTAGGATATTTTTAATCTAAAAATCAACGATCGATAGATGGATAAATAATTACAATCGAGTTTGACCTTTTACCGTGATGTTACGTATAGAAATATAAAATGGAACATTTTCGTAGAATAAACAAAATTTTTCTGAATCTCATTTATTATAACGATTTCGAAATGGTAACATTTGTTGGGGAGAATAGCAAACAAAACAGAATAGAAAAGAGAAAAAAGAATAAGTTGCAATTTCGTTTATTCGATTTCGAAAGACATAACTTTCGTATAAGAAAGGGTTGCGTCTACTTGTTCTACTTGTTCTAGATATATTGTAATGGTAACGCATTAATATGCAATGGGAAACCTTCGTATTCTAACACAAGATAACATCGAGTTCCAATTCTTTCTCGACGTTTGGCCAACTGAACTACCGATTTTTACCTTCGGCTTTACGAAGACCACGCAAAATCCTGTTCCATTATTCATACCGTAGTATTCATATCGAGAGGGAGGGACGGAGGGAAAGAAGAGAATTTCTTTTTCATATTATCATAATTGACAATAAAGCATTTAAATTGATCGATAGAACGCGTAAATCAAATTATCGTATGTGTGTGCATTACACGTCCATCGTCGTTTAAATAGTAAGATCAAATGTGAATTATAGATCAATCATAAATTCTTTATCGGATTTTTAAATCTAGCGCGTATTAATATTTTAACTGAGTTTAAAAATATATTTAATGTAAACGATTTCTTTTATCTTTCAAGTTTGTTATAAAAAAGAAAATAATAATAATAATAATAACAAACATAAATTCTTTTTTCGCAATCTAGATTTATATCCGTAATATGAAGCTTGTAACACTTTATTTGGATCACACCTTATATATTCAAAAAAAAAATCGATATATATACATATAATTGAAGACAAAACAAAATTCATCAAAGTATGTTTGGACCTATGTAATGTTCCGAGAAAAAAACCATCTATGAATACTCCCGAAAAAAAAAACGATTAATTCATAACATATTATTTGATTACCTTGTATATAACGTTTGAAGATAAGAAACAAAAATAAAAAACAAATAGCGAAAACCAAAAAAAAAAAGAAAAAAGAAAGAAAATTGATACTTGAAACTACTTGATAAAAAAAGAACTCGTAACATTTTATTTGGACCGTCCTATGTGAAGTTTCAAAAGGGAGAGAAAAAAGGAAAGGAAAAAGGACAGATAAAAAGAAATGAAAAAAAAAAAAAAAAAAAATAAAAGTTTCATTGTTAAGAGTACCTTTCTCTTCCGGTGGTAAATCGTCCTGCGAGTCGTGATCCTGTGGAGGATCTGGACTGGGCGCGTCTGTTGTGGTGGTACCGCCTCCAGAACGGCCTTCTCCTTTGTTTGGAACCCATAATTGCTGTCCTGAATAGATAAAGGTACTACCGAGCCTGTTGAGTTTACTCAGCTCGGAGGGTGTGGTGTCGAATCTGGCTGCCACTGACGTAAGCGTATCTCTGTCGCCCACCTGCAACGAATAAAAAGAGAAAACAATTATTAGAGAGGGAGAAAGAAAGATATAGATAGATAGATAAAGAGAGCGAGATGAATATGTTCAAAGAACAAGTTCCTTTAGGGATTATTAATTATATAACGTTTAACCGTGTTGACTATAATTAAGATCGTCGAAATAACGATGACGTACCTGACCCATGACATAACAACGCGACATCGTATTTCTATGATGAAATATACTTTTTTTTTAATTTTTTTATTTTTGCTTTTATATTTTTTTATCGTCTCGTTTGTATATATCAATTTCATATCGTGTACAGTCGATAAAGCAATTATTATTGGTTGCAAAAAGAAGAAAGAAAAAAAGAAGAAAAAATTGTATCAATATAAAAAAAAAAAAAAAAAAAAAGAGAAAGGAAAAAGAGTGAAATACAAAAGAAAATCATAACTTTTTTCGAAACTGAAATTTCTCTGATTGATAATTACATTTAATTCTTTCATATTTTCAAGATTTCGTTTATATTCAGTATTTCATGTCATACGAATATTACAAATTACTTACATACAATATCAAGTTAATGTATGTACACGAGGCCAACGCTCATATGTTGCAAGTATCAATCTATCTAATCACGTACTACGTTATTGCAATATTCTAATATACTAAACGTGATCTAACGGCAGAGAGAGAGAGAGAGAGAGAGAGAGAGAGAGAGAGAGAGAGAGAGAGAGAGGATCATTATTGGTTAATTACTTCGTCCTCTCTTTAAAGGTCGATTCACACAATTTCACTTCGATAGTCTCTATGTTCCGATAGTAGTTCTCAGGCATAATGATTTTAATTTATGATTAAAATTTATGATTTTAATAATAATTAAAATCATACATTTTAATTATTATTAAAATCATGATTTTAATTATTATTGCACGTAATTAAAATGTATACAACAATCACATATTTCTCTATTCAATCTCAGTTCGGTCATTGATCATCTGTCATACATGTTTCTTTCTCTGTGTCAAAAGTTCGTCGACAACGATGTGGTTTTTTTTATATTTTTATTTTTTTCTTTTTTGTTTTCATTTTTCATTTTTTAATTTTTTTTTAATAACCGACAAAATTCCGATAACTTGGAGTCCTTTGTTGTATAATACATTGTTGCGTTGTGAAAGTGTAACAAAATATCAATTGACGCATGAATCATTCATTTTCCATATCGATTATTATTTCCAAAAAAAAAAAGTAAAGAAAATTAAAACTTTATATTAAAATTAATATTAAAAATTACTATAAAAAGTTGATAAAATTATACACATCGTGTTATTTATCATATTCAACGTCAATAAACATTTTTCTCATTTAAACATAACTTATCAATGAAATTTATTTTAAATATAAAAAGTTAAGGATCGATTATTCCCTGTGATTACTTTGTTGCTAAAATTAAAAACAGGAAGAAAAGAAATATCTAAAAGTCGAGTTAATCGCTTTGATCTGTGTGAAATAATGATATATTATTCTCGATATATTCTGACGGATACATTCTATGAAATAAAACTGATGTGTAAAAATGTGAACGACTGAAAATTATTGAAACCATAACTGAGAAGAGACCTATAAAGATCGAACTAAAAGAAACTAGTATCTTCTTCCGTTTCTTTTCTTTCCTTTTACTCCACTCCTTTTTTTCTTTTATTTATTTTTTTTTTCTTCATTTCATTAATACGAAAAAGAGATCAAAACATTTCTTTTGTCCACAAACAATCCCGTTCATTTATTTGTTATTTCAAATCTCCCCGCCCCCTCTCTTATTTTTATTATGACAGAGAAAATCTGTCGTCTCTTTGTGTTATAAAAGATCATAAAAAAAAAAAATAAAATAAAATAAAATAAAATAAAAGAAAGAAAATGGCCGGAAGCTTTAGGACGAACACGAAAGATTCCACGATGGTGGAAGGAGGGAGGGGCGAAGTGACGAGAAGTAGAGAAAAAGTTGGCGGGGGCAGGAGCAATGGAAGCAGGGACAAGGCGGCTGGGAGAGAGGAAGGGGGAAGGGCGAAAATGATCGCAACGGAGAAAAATTAACGCACAACAGGGCCAAGGTTTTTAATCAACGTCCGAAAGCCATTCTGGATGAGAACACTATAGGTAATTTCGTATAAGCTATTGTTATCCAATGTTTCGTATAAACAATCCGATGCGCGTGCGTCACATACATACATAAATGAGAAATCGATAGACATCAGTTTCTACGTAAGCTGATTATTATCGATCGCAGTGAACTCTCTCTCTCTCTCTCTCTCTCTCTCTCTCTCTCTCTCTCTCTCTCTCTCTCTCTCTCTCTCTCTCTCTCTCTCTCTCTCTCTCTCTCTCTCTCTCTCTCTCTCTCTCTCTCTATCTATCTATCTATCTATCTATCTCTCCCTCCCTTCCTTCCCCTAACCCCCTTTATCCCTCTTTCTCTTCGATACCGTGTGTTCACGTTTTATTCACGTATGTTCTAATAACGAACGTTGAAAAGATTTGATGTTAAACACGTCGTATAAACAATTTGATTGATTTTTCAATATGATATGATATATCATCGAAGCATTGAAATTGATAGGAACGAGAAATCATACCAAGAGTCTGTTAGCGGATTAGAAAAAACGATCTCTACAAAATGAGAATAATATTTTCTAATAGAATGATATTAATTTTGATACTGGATGTAAAATTTTGTAAATGATCGAATATTATCGTGCCGATAATAATGTAAAGTAGCATTATATTTTTGTGAAGATAAATCTTTTTCTTTTTTTTTATTTGTTTGTTTATTTGTAGAATTAGATTTTTATATTTTGTTGGAACGGTCGTATATATAACTAATGTATCTTACGATTAGAAGTGCACACACGCGCACACACACATACACGTGTTTGTTACTTAAGGGAAAAAAAGAAATTAACTTGTAACACTTGTAATTATAAATTTTCAAAAATAAAAATATCGAGATTATATATATATATATATATATATATATATATATATATTAATATAATATTATATTTGTATTAACGTTTTTATTTGCGATTATATATTTACATAATGTTCACTTTATCTATAAAATAAATTAGCGTGTTATACATTATCATATATATTCCTTCCCATTACGGGCAAACGTTTGCTTGATAATATCGATCGAAAGTTTGAAGATAAAAGAGTACTTCATATATAAGATACGTATGAAAAATATATCATACAGCATAATGTAAGGAACTTGTTACTCTCCGTCTTTATAAAATATAAATAAATTATCACGTAAAGAAGTCTGTAAATCAGTTGGTTCTTTACGAAACCTAAAGAAGAACGGTTTACCACTTTGAACCTGCGATACTTTAAAATCTTCAAAGAAACCATAAAATAAATTAGGGAAGTTCGAGAAAAACAATTTCTTGGCATCAAAGAAAAACGACAAAAGAAAAGAGAAAAGAGTAAAAGAAAAACAATGCAGAAAAAATGGCCGAACGTAGAAACGAGATGACTCATTTAAGGTCAACTCACAAAGTTAGTTAGTCACATTCGTTCTGAATGTTCAGCAATAATGATTTTAACGTTATGTAAATATATTTACACGATTTTAATGTATGTATGTAAAATTTTAAAGTACACACAACATATTCACGCATTTCCGTTCAATCTTATTTCAGTCACCGATTCGTTCATATTTTCTCTGTGTCAGAGAGAGGATCATCGTCCGAGATAATGGTTAACGATGGACTCTTTTTTTTTTTTAATTGACGACACTTAGTCTTTTGTACTACACATCATATTATGAAGATGTTACTATATAACATATATATATATAATCGTATGTATTATGATAGTAGATATTTTTACAAAATGTCACCTCAGAAAATAAATTGTCAAACCAAGTGAGGAAATATATGTATATTTTTTATATACAAAAGGAATATCTTTTAATTTTTTTTAATTTTTTTTTTTTCAAAGTAAATCAAATCAATTTCGATTTGTCATGGACATTTTAAGATGTACGAAAAATTTCGATTTAGTCGTCTATGAATTTTTTATATAATATAATAATGTTACAAATTTTCTTTTTATATTTGAACGTACTTATTTTCCTTCATACAACAAAACTGCAATTATACAAAACTCATTAAAACTCTTCCAATGTAAATTCATCGGACTTGTTTATTTTCGGTTTATTTTTGTTTTCTTTCTTGTTTTCTTTTTTTTTTTGTGAAAAGCTAAGAGTGAACAAATAAACACGGTACAACTGATTTATGTCTGATATAGATATACTGAATTGATATGAGCGAATATAAATGACTGAAACTGGAACAACTCTATGACTGAATCGGAATTCTTTTTCTCTTTTTTCTTTTTGTTTTTGCCTTTTGTACGCTCGAAAAGATTTTAACGCGATAATACGCGAATCGCATTAACTTATCTTTTACTTATACGAACTATACAGGGTGTTTCTTCTAATGCTGACAATCTCGTAAACGGAGCATAGGAAAAAATTGTTTACCAGATATAAATTTTGATTGCAAATGACAATTACACTGTATGAATATGGAAAAAAAGGAGAAATTATAGTTATTCGTTTGAAAAAACAAGGAAAATAATAGAAAAAAAAATTTTATTGACCTTCGTAACACGAAAAGGTCAAGAATAAAAAGAAAAAAAAAAGAACGAAAAAAGATAGAATGAAAGAAAAATAATAATAAAATTTTTACGTACACTTTGTAACTGACTCAAAGCGAAATAATGCAAAAGTTCTCTTATTAAACTTTATTGTAACTTCAAGCAATCGCGAGGTATTTACTCGGACATTTATGGACGACGGGACATCTGTATAATTAGAATTTATTTACCTAATTTTATTTTCTCTTCCTTTCTTTCTTTCTTTCTTTTTTTTTTCTAATTTTCAATTCGAACGTTGAGAGATATTTATTTATTTGGACGAACAAACAATGTCGTCAGCGATACTTTCATTATAGAAAAATTAAGGTTGATAATGGATACCCTTAATCTGATCTATTTTTCTCTTTTTTTTTCTTTCTTTCTTCTTTTCTCCCCTCTATGAAGTCCAAATGAAACAGGTCAAAGGATGGATGTGTGGATTTCATGAAATTCCATGGAATTCGAGGAAATTCCTCCTGGGTATTCGGCTTGGTAGCTGGGGTATGCCATGTAAATCAATTAATTAACTTGAGAATGAACACGTGTGTGTATGTTTGTGTACGTATTATACATACATACATACATACATACGTGGAATAGTCTACATAAATCGAATCTCACGCAAACAACGATTATCTATCTTCTTTTTTTGCTCTTCCAATTCTTTTCTTTCGATTATAACACGAATTGCAATTAGAAAAAGTGTTCTTTACCCGAGACACTCATTAAACATTTGAGTTTAATTTGTCGACGTGTTAATAAGCGACGGCCATTTTTATTCGTTACTTCCAGCTATCCATTAAGAAAATTTATTTAATATACGTGAGTCTACTTTAATATTGCGACGAAATTTTCGTTCCTTTTCGTGTCAATTCCCCCTTTATTCCCCCTCTCCTCTCTCATTCCATTGTATTTTTATAACTATAGAAATTTACGAGAAAATATTAAACACATTTAAGCAATAATCCGTCGATCTTTTATTATCTATGATAGATAAATACAGATCAGACAAAAATATAATGCACAAATCCAATCGCTTTCATATTTTCAAGTGCATAGATACATACTCGTGGCATACTTTTGGCACGATCCACAAGACGAGATAAGAATTAAAGAGGAGGAGAGAGAAAATAGACAAACAGAGAGAGAGAGAGGGGGGGGGGGAGAGAGAGAGAGAGAGAGAGAGAGAGAGAGAGAGAGAGAGAGAGAGATAGAATTGGAACAGGAGAGTAGGAAATGGCTTCTGTGAACTATTAAGAGAGAATGAAAAAGAAGTCATCGAAATATTAAGACGAGAAGAACGACACGTTCTTCAGACACGAGAAGAAATTAGCTTAAATAATGTATAACGATTAGAAAGAGTAGGTAGAGAAAAGGGGAAGACAAAACCAGAAACAGAGAAATGGATAGAGGAAGAGAAAGAGAGAGGGGGGGAGGGAGGATAGAATGAGATACAAAGAGATAACAATAGAGATGGTAATAGAATTTAAGGGCTATATTAGTATTGTTTTCATCCTCAGATATCCGAGTCTTAAGCATATTTGATCTCTATATACGCATATTTGTTTAACCTTCGCTAAACTAATGCCTTTGTCATTTTGACCCGATCGTTACAATGTTATGGCTTAACCGTAACAGATACAATATTGCTATCAGTTATATGTATATAAACAGTCGACTTAGTCGTAGCACGGATCTAAAACGATGCCGTAGGATATATCTAGAACAGTAGGGTAACGGCATCTGAACACGAGACACACGTGTTAATATAAGACCCCCCCATAGTATTTTTAAGGGTACTTCACAAGAATGGACTGTTGCAATACTGCGCGACAACTGTTTGGTACTATTAAAAGAAAACGACAATGCGGATTCGTCCGCATCAAAAATAATTAAGTACACACACGTGGAAATGCTCCTTTCGGTAAGACATCGCTAAATTCGTCTTTATTTTTTTTCTTTTTTTTCTTTTTCGTCGTCGCAAGAGTTTCCATTTATCGTTTAAAAAGAATAGCTTAACACGTAAAAACATTAAAGACAAATTAATAATATCATCGATATAATTTATATATATATATCATATATCTTCGTTTCTTTATTAACTTCAAGTATTATATCAAACAAATAATTTTATTGTCGTTTAAATCGTATATTAATCAATTCGATTTAATTTAACCAAGGATTTCCTTAATACACTTTACTCTACACTTTTTATAATATGAGATACTTGTAAAATACGGAATAGAGAAATAAAGACACAGAACAAGAGAGAACGAGAGAGGAGAGAGAAGAGGGAAGAGAGAGAGAGAGAGAGAGAGAGAGAGAGAGAGAGAAAGTTAGGAAGATTTTATTATTCCTTAGGATCTACGTAAATATATACAGTGACTCACGAAAGTATTTGAACGCGATTATGCATACTCTTTACTAATTTTTCTGTAACACTTGGTGATATGGAACTCCATATTTCGAGTATTTTGTCTTTTAAACTTTTTTTTGATTTTATATTAAATTTTTGTAATTCTTTTCCTATTATTGCCCATAGATGTTCCATCGGGTTAATATCAGGGCTTTGTGGTGGTGTGACTAACATGTGAGGGGTATTGTATATAATCTATTCCTTAACAATTCCTGCTGATATGTTTAGGATAATTATCCTGTTGAAAGTAAAAATCTTCGTAAATACCCAATTTTCTTGCACTTTCCTCTAAATTTTATTTCAAAATGTTTAAATTTTTGTATTTATCTATTGTTCCTTCTAAGAGGATCAAATACCCGGTACCAACTGCTGCCATACACCCCAGATCATAATTGAGCCACCCCCGTGTTTTACGGTAGCACACAAGTTTTTCACTTTCATCTCTCTATTTGCTTGTCTCCAAACAAACTTACGTCCATCTAACCCGAAAACGTTAAATTTCGATTCATCTGAAAATATTACTTTATTCCATAAAGAATCATCTTTGCTAATAAATTCTTCGGCGAATTTTAATCTTTTCTTATTATTATTATCACTAATGTATGGCTTCTTTCTGAGAACCCTGGCATGAAAATCATTTTTACGTAGCACTCTTCTACATAATTCTGGATGTACATCATTCTTGAAGTTCTGGTTAACTATCGTTGCAAGTTCTGTAGCAGGAATCTTTGGATTTATTTTATTTCGCTGATCAAAGCTCTCTTCTCGTTCCGTTAATTTCTTTGATCGACCTGAACGGTATTTATTTTTTATAATTCCTATAGATTTCGATTTTTTAATAATGTAATGTATCGTAGATCTATTTATATTTAATAATTTACTTATTTCATCGTATGTCTCCTTCTTTGCGCCACTTGACAATTAATATTCTCTTAATTTCAAAAATTTTAGATCTTTTAGGACACATGATAAATGTCGTAATATTTCACCACGAATACTGGACTGTGACTAACAAATGTACATAAGACAACAACTAACGGCAATCAATGTTTACAATTAGTACTGGGAAAACTTTGTTTACATTAATTCTTGACATTAGTTCGATGTGTTCAAATACTTTTGTGGCTTCAGTAATCGTTACGTTTGTAAAAAATAAATCGTAACTATTGTATATATATTTCAATTTGCTTGAAACTATACCTATATAATCTAGAGAGTCATACCTCCACTCAATGTTAATAATATGTCGGTAAGTGTTCTATAATATACTTATTATAATTAATAAAGTATTTCGTGGCAAGTGTTCAAATACTTTCGTGAGTCACTGTATATTCTAAACTTGATTTTATAGCTCGAGCATTCGGATATCCGTATAGTAAAAGCTCTTTACTATCGCTCGAATTTACGGATATATTATAGGGTTTTGTATATAGTACTCGAGTATTCGAATATCCGGATATTGAGAGAGTCCCTAGTTCGAATCGATGAGATAGAAAGTAAGAGAAAGGAGTGATAGAAGAGGGATGATGTTTTCTGTAACGAGAGATGAAAAGAAAGTAGAACCTAGCTAGCTAGATAGCTAGGTACCGCCGTCGCCATTGTTTCACTTTTTGCGTCTTTTCCTTTTTTCCCTCTTTTTCTCTTCTTCTTTTTTTTTTTTTTTTTTTTTTTTTTTTTTTATTGAAGGTACGACATCTCCTCGTTCCTTAGTCAGGCGATCCTCGGTGGAGCTATAAAGGGTGGTTTTCGTCGAGTACACTAAGGGGTGGTAAGGAGGGACTTCTATTCGACAAAAGAAAAGCTAGAAAATCTACGATCGTCCCAATTTCACTTCTTGCGCCTCCTTTCCAACCACCTCCCTCTCCTCCACTGGCCCTTGCGCCACGAGCTTATCATCCTTTCTCTCTTTCTTTCTTTTTCTTTCTTTCTTTCTTTTTCTTTCTTTCTTTCCTTTTTTCTATCATCTATCCCTTTCCAACAGCCGACATATAACCATCTTCTCCTAATCTTTTTTCCTTCTTTTTCTTTTGCTTATTTTACTCAGTAGGTCAGCTCGTATATTATATTTCAGTCGCTCGGCTAAGAGTTTCAAGGTTTAGATACATTTTATATATAAATATACCTACGTTCGCGCGCGCGCGCACGCGTGTATGTGTGCCACGCGCGTTAATTAATGTTCTGCGTGCATAACTCCTCGAGTTATTCGTGGTATTCAACGAGTCTTAACCATGCGCGTATATGTCCGTATGTGTGTGTGATGCGCACACGCTAATATGCGTTTATTGTATACGTGTATATAAATGTGTATATAAGATTGATTATAAATTAAGGAACAGTTAAAAAGAAATAAAAATCATTAAACTTCCGGTTTAACCGGAAATATTGAATGTTTAATTTCGTACAATTAAAATATTTGACACATAAAATCGTAAAACTTTTCTTAATGTATGTGTATAATTAATATAATTTAAATATATATACATATATATATATTTATTGCTTTTAATAAAGGAGATATCCAATTGGCCGTTAAATTTGTTGTCAACCAGTATACGTACATACGTGTATGCATACACTTTATACATATGTAAGTTACCAGTGCATATATGGCATATATATATATATATATATATATATATATATATATGGAGTACGTATTTATGTTGAGCAAATACAAATGTCGATTAGTGCTTAGCTAGGAGCGAAAATGTATCACTAAATAAATAATCTGCATTTTTTCCTGTTTTTTCATAATCGTTCACGTGGACTCTTTCTTTTCTCTTGTTTTTTTTTTAATCTTTCCTCTCTTCTTTTTTACCTTTTTTAATTTTGAATAGAAAAGTTTGGTTTCTACATAATTGGTGTTTGTTCGGAGAGGATGCAAGCGTTGTGAACTAGCGTCTAGTGAAATATTAAATTTCCCTTGAAAATGGACAAGGATATCTCGACTAATGAATTTATGGGTGTTGGTATATAAATATGTACGTGTAAATGAGTGAACCGGTAAAGCATCATTTTGTGCTCCATTATTTCGTACTCCAACGTTTCTCTGTGTCTCACTTGAGATATATTAGATATTGTTAATAAAGCTATAACGCGTACATTTTACTTCGATATTTCTATTTTGTTATAATTGAGTTAATTTGTAATTGTCCGAAGAAATAATTATTAATTTCATTTGATTATCTAACACGAATGTTTTCGAATATTAAACATAGATAATAATTGATAATAGTAATAATAATAATAATAATAATAATAACAAGTATGTAATAGCAAAACTTGGAAGTATCAATATAGGATCTTTTGTATGTAGTTCTTTAAAAAAAAAATATTGTATATATCATTTCTAAATACAATACTATCAAATCACGTATGATACAGTCACATACAATATACATAATGTTGTACAAATATATATATATATAAATATTGAAATATTTGTATTATATATAAATATTTGTTGATCCAATGTTCATGATATTGTATTGATCAATAATGTCAAAATTTGCAATACTTCATATTTACCATAAATCATACATTTACACTCAATATATATTACATATATTTGTGTTTTACTGAAAATTTTGATTAATATTTGACTAAATTGACCAAAGCAATTATACAAATATAGTCGATATTGACTAAGCATATCCAGCTTCACGGCTCGCGGGAGATAAGAGGAATCACCAGATTAGAGACATTAATCGATCAACGAGGTGAAAGGGACCGAAACAGACTGGATAAGCTGCTCTTAATTGTTCAGGGAGCATCCTGATCGTGATTATAGAGTAACACGGGGATTATACACGAGTTATGGCGATTACGATACTATTATATGGTACAATAAGACCAGACGATAGTGTTAGTTACGTTAAATCTCAGCCTCGCTTAACGCACTAATTAACCTCAAAATTCTGCATCGATTGGCCGGGCGATCGTTCGATAAAAAAAGAAAAAAAAAGAAAAAAAAACAAAAGAAAAAGAAAGAAAAATATAACGAATGAATCATATAGTCATTTTTTAATTAATACTTCGAACGACTCGAAATTATCAAATTATTTTTAACGCTGCTTTCATTATATATATTTATATATTATAATATATAATTTATCATATTAATATTGAATGTACGATTCAACTTAAATGTTAGATATTAGGGAACGGTATTATTCAAAAAATAAGAAAGAGTAAGAGATGTATCATAAAACGTTATTTATACGAACAAATCCAGAGAGAACTCTTGATTCTTTTGTTCGTCGGGAAAATGTACTACGTTGCATGTTACTATGTAAGTAGTTCCTTTATGAAGTATATGTTAAAGAAAAATCTGGATCGAGATGAAAACGAAGAAAATATTTCTTTTGTGTTGCATAATACGTGCTCGCTAACGTGTATCTTCTTCTGACGTTACATTTTCGTTCCGATGAAAAACGTAAAATAAAATCGTCCTTCGTTTCGAGAATCATGAAGTTGATTTTACGTTATGTAAATAATAAAATACACTATATATTATCCTATATAAAATAAGATTTAATTATGTATTTTTCTTTTTTTTTTTTTTGTTTTTTTAATATATATTTCATCCGAATATTTAAATATCTTTTCGTTTGATAATTTAACGGTACTTAATGTCGAAGTAATAAATGTAATTACGTTAATGTTTTATGATCCCATTTTTTTTATGTTTAATAAACAAGTTATATAATATGAATATTATAATAATATTTATACTAATTTAATTATAGTATACTACATGTAACACACACACAAGTATAATTATACTAGTACAAATAATATTATAATTTTTATATTTTTCTTATTTATGTTTTGATAATCATATTTATATAATAGTATTATTATAATATTACTAGCATAATATAAGCATAATATAATATAATTATATTATTAGTATAATATAGTATAGTACAATATAATTGTACTAACAATATAGTAAAGTATTATCATGTTTTATATATAATGCTAATATATAACATCTTTCTTCCTTGAAGCTTTTCGTCGCGGAATATATTTCAAGATTACATTTATCGAAATACGTTGGTAACTTTTCAAAATATTTTCTTTACTTTCTTGTCAGAAAAGCTACTGAGAATTCCTAAAACGAAAATATCCTTCTATCAAATAAATAAAATTTTGGATAATCGATAAAGAACAAATATAAAACTGAGAAGAAATGATAGTATTTACATGATCTCCGAATATTTTTCTTTCCTTCGAAGATAGACATATCCAGAATAAAATGTCCAAACACATATCATTTAAATAAATCGCTTTATTTTATTTTATTTTATTTTATTTTTTTAAGAACAGAACGAAATATTTCGAAAAGAAATTGTTTGATGTATCTCGTAAAAAAAAAGAAGAAAATCATTTTCATCTTAAAAAGATGATACGAAATATAATAATTTTCTTTTCCAAACATATAAGATCTTTGAATCAATATTATTAATCAACATTTAAAAATTATTCTAAAATAAATCGTTTGAATTAATAATCTTTTTCCTTTTTTTTTTTTTTATTTTATTTTCAATCATTTTCACGGTTGAATATTAAAATTTGCTATGTACATATAACTTTTACTCGAGAAGCTTCATTTTATTGTATACATGAAAAAATAATAATTGTTATTATTATTATTATAAGGCAAGTGTATCTTTATTATTATAAAGCATTTCTATCAAAATTCTATTCCATTTTTCTTTGTTCTCATTACAAATAAGGTAATCGATCTAATTTAGGCTTCCAACTATCAAATATTGTTTGCATCTGAGGAATCTAGATCTCCCAGAATTTAGGTTATATTCTCCGCATTTTGAATTCCATTCGACTAGTGATGATCCGTTCTTCTCAATGACCTCACGAAACGACTCGTTTGATATACACGTATGTACATATATATATATATATATATATATATATATATATATTATATATATATAATGTGTATCAAGATGGCAGACAGGTTACCTGCTTAACTCTCGAAAGGAATATATTATTCAATTAAGAATTCATATTAGAATCTTTAAGTATGATAAATATCTACATATATAATATATACACGTATATACACGTTTATCTACTATAAAACGTATTGGATTTTTAATTTGAATTCTAATATCAAAATTTGGTTAGTAATATAACCTATAAATGTTAACAAACTTTTTCGTTTTCAGCGATTTACATGCTTATTTATGATTTCGAACGTTCATGATAATAATTAAATTATATATTTTGTATTAATTATAATGTATAATGTATAGTGAGTGTTTATGTTCATATTCATACACACACGCGCGCGCGCGCGCGCACACACACACACACACACAAATTATATGCATCATTATCAACAATTCAAGCGCCCACTGTTTTGTTAGGAATATATCATGATCTAAGTTATAGTTGGTCTGAATGTTGATATTTTCAAGTTCAAGAATTATAGCAGAAGGATGAAATAAAGATTATTACTCTCTCCATAATCTTTAGTAAATAAGGCTGTATATATTCTCAATCTTCCTCTAACCTAATTTTCTCAACTAAAGAACTTTGTGGATCAGATCTTGAAATTGGCAAAGTACCGGTGATTTAGATTGCCCCATTGCTAACAAATCTAATTTTGAATTTAACTATAATCTTATCCATGGCACTCTGATTAATAGACAAACTTTTAGAGCCATGAGTGAGTTCTTTTGCCAATTTTATTGACTCATCATGATAAGAGCTTACGTTGTTCATTAAATTAATCATCTAATTATTGAGAGCCATAAAATTGGTCTCTAGATTTTCATAACTTTATCACGTGGATCTAAAAGAAGACTCGCACCACTTCAGATCCCTAAGATAAGGATTCACTATCATTGAATTAAGGTGAAGATATCCAGCAATATATATTGCCGCCTCATGCATTTCATATTTTCTCATCGTCTAGAAGAATGTAACTATTACGTTCTATAAACTTTTAATTTTAATACAATCTAACTAATGGATTTATGACCCTACTTGTCCGAGATAATTTACAGCGTCTGAATATTTTGAAGTATGAGGAAGATAGGTTGAGAATTTATTGATTATGTTTCTCTTTGCCTTCTGAGAATTTGCTAGCATAAATGGTGAAATCTTTTATCTGTTCCGATTTCATAGATGGAGATGGTAGATTCGACAATATGTCGACATTAAATTGTGCCACATTAACTTTGCCTGCAAGGATTTTAATTCAAAAGAAATCAGATTCTAATAATACATCTCTCGGGATGTAATCTTTAAATGCTCCATGCGACAACTATCATATTATTACTTAGGGCAACTGATTGTTTTTTTAGCTACAGTACCTATTGTCATTAGATCAGAGTATTGTTTCTTTTTGGGGAGAGACTGATACTTATGAAATGATTTGTGAAAGGATTTTCTAAAATTTATGATCGATTTGAAATTATAAACACTAATAATAGAATAGAAGAACAAAGATTAAATCAAGTTAAGAAACCAATAATAATAATGTGACGTAATGAAACTTGTCCATCCTAATATATATTATTATCTTTCAATGATTTTTATTTAATTCGTTAAAAAAAATATATACATATTTATCTATTTTTACATGTAAAAATTAAATTTTCTTAATTTAACATTAACAATTTTCAACAATTGATTAATTTGTAAATCTCCTATGAATTTAAAACGCTTACTGGATATTTCGATTATACGTTTAACGAGAATCGTACGATGAAGAATATGTAGGAGCGCGAATAAAACTATAAGAAAAGTTCACGACTGCAGAGCAAAGGTTAGGGTAATTCTCCTTGGCTTCTAATCGGACGATCGACGATGTCGAGCGTACGATTGATTCAATAACGAGGAAACATGTCTTATGATTTTGTATTTTATAAATTACTCGAGATCCTGTGTTTATATATATAAAAAGAAAAAAGTAAAATACAATAAAATAAAATAAAGACAAGAGACTTACCGTGTACGCGATAGTGTTGTTTGGTTGAGAAATTCGACCATGCTTTTTCTCCTGCGACGTAGAACCATCTTTGCTTTCGTTATCGGAATCTGAAATATATATAAACAAAATTATTATTATTATTGCAATTATTATTATTATTATTATTATTATTATTATTATTATTATTATTATTATTATTATTATTTTCATTATCATTATCATCATCATCGTGTTATATTTTTGTAAAAGTTTGAAATAAATTACCTGAACGAAATTGTTCAGTTTTATTTAACAATAAACTTTTAATTTTTGCGCATAAAAACAAAAAGAAAAAATATATATATAAATATCAAGAAAAAAAGAATTCTTTCTTTTGTATAGAATCGTTAAAAATCATCGTTCATTTTAAAAGGAAAATTATCGTAGATATAATAAACGAGCGAACGTTTAAAATCAACAACACGTGATTTTCCGAGTGTTACTACAGATCTTGATAAACAATTGACGGTTGCTTTTAACGATCATCAATTCGATCGTCTTCGTTGTTCTCTTTCATTTGATGTTTTTTCGTCACGTGTTAAAAGATATATATATATATACTCGTACAAAGCAATTCAAGAAATTGTACGATAGCAGGAGATCATAGAAATAATACGTATTTAACGAAATAACCGTAATTTTGCTTACATATGTATATATAAAATTATATAGACAGTTAAATATTTCGATATAAAATGCTCATTGTAAATGATCGACTTCGATTAATCGAACGAACATATTCATAAATCGCTTCATTATTGATATTTTTCTTTTCTTTCGCTCTTTTTCCTTTTCTCATTTCAAATTCAAAACGAACGTATTCGTATGCTGCCATTAATTTTTTTTTTATTTTTCTTTTCTTCTCTCTTTCAATATTGTAACAAACAAGATTCATAAACGTATCGACAAATGATACAAAACAAAACAATTAATTCTAACGAATGCGTATGCTGCGAGATATTGAACTCAAAAGAGAGAGAGAAAACAAAAAAGAAAAACGTTAATATCTACACGACATGTAATGATTTAGAAGAATGAGATATTTTTTTATTCTTTAACATCCTCAGCATACCTGCAATAGAAGAAGAGTGTTGAAGTGTGCGCAAACGAAGCTCTGGATCTCCTTTAACTACGTAGTAGACAACATAATCTCCAATTTGTTTTTCATAAATACGAACATTACTCGGTAAGTAATCCTTATATTCATCAGAATTTAACATTTTCGTATCTTTGCAATTCTTCCTTATCGAAAGAACGCAACGATACGAAACGAAGTTATATGGATTATAACATCTCTTATTTTCTTATTTTTCTTCTTCTTATTATTATTATTTTCAAGAACTTAATTTTGTCTCGTTAACGAATACACACACACACACACACACACACACACACACACACACACACACACACACACACACACACACACACACACACACACACACACACACACACACACACTGATAATCACACAAACACAAAATTAAAGACAAAAATTAAAAGGAACACTTGAAATAATATTGAACAAATTCATTGAAGTTTACACCTAAATCAACTTAACCTCTTTTTTAATTTATCGATTTAAACTAACCTCGGAACTGATCAATGAAAATGAATTTTTTTGAATGCTGTTAATTAAATTTTCTTTGTTCCCTTTCTTTTCTTATTTTATCACTTAAATAATGTTTCGTCGGAG
>OU964967.1:2046285-2073785 GCA_918808275.2 Dolichovespula sylvestris
TATCAATTGTTTTTATTGTAAAAAAAGATATTAAACATTGTCTTACTCATGAATGCGAATGAAATTCGCATTTATCTTTTTCTATTTTTTACTTTTTTCCTCGGCATAAATTCAACGATCGTTCAACAATGTTTCAAGATAATGTCGAATAAAACGATCAACAATGAAGAATAAGTTGGCAAGGCTCAAAGAAACTTAGCTAATTTCGTAAATCTTTCGTTTTATTGGGTCAATTGCACGATCCTTGCCTATGCAGGTATATATATATATATATATATATATATACTTATTATATATATACTGTTGCACTTACTTACGCATTCCTCCGCGTTATTACGTGGTAGAAATAATATAATTATACGAAAATAAAAATCGTTTCAATATATTGGAGTGGATATAAGTATCCACACACACACACACACACACACACACACACACACACACACACACACACACACACACACACACACACACACACACACACACACACACACACACACACACACACACACACACACACACACACACACACACACACACACACACACACACACACACACACACACACACACACACCGCGATGTCCCGATAGAAAGGAACATGACGTCCATGCCACTTTAAGAAAGTAAGTCAATGTAATTCGTTGGATTTGTAAGGTTGCATAGCCGTTAAATATCTGTGATCTCGAGACCTTCGTTTTAGTCTTGATATCTCGTTAGAAGGGCAATCTTTAAATCATTTCTCATTCGTTACCTTCTAATTTTACGTTCTCGCTTCCGCCTTTTCACAGAGACTTTTATTGTAGGCTAATTTGACTATTATTTAAACATGTCGATTATCATATATTTCGAAATTTTCGACTTTTAAAAACGTTCACTCTAACAAATCCAATATAGATTGTAGATCTAAATATAGAGATCTAGTATACATTTATACTAATATACAGATCTAATTGCATATTATAACCCAGTTCAATATTCTTTTTGTTAGAAAAAATAAAGATTATATATATATATATATATATATATATATATATATATATATATATATATAGTTTCACGATTTTATGTTCAAAAATATTTTAAGAGTACGAAATAAAACATCCAAGATTTCCGATTTAATCGGATATTTAGTTTTTTATACGGAACACCCTATATTTTCTTTTTTTTTTTTAATTAATTAGATATTTTAATGGATTTTCTTCCAAAAAATTTATCGTTTAAATATTGGTTTAAAGTTGATAATCGACGAGATAATTGATTTCCTTTCTTATAAATCTCGTCTCATATCAATAATAATGATAATAATAAATAAAATAAAATAGGCTTATTTCCTTACACGTTGTCTTATTTTTTTATATTAATAATAATAATAATAATAATTATAATAATAATAATAATAATAATAATAATTATAATGAAGGAGATTAATAAGGATAATTATTTTTTCGGAACAATTTTAATATATATCCTAATTACTGTAATCGATTTTTTTCTAAACTACACTGTTTAAAACTAATGTTTTAAATTTAAATAGATAAATAATTATCGACATTATTAATTCAATTATTTATTAATTCATAGATAAGTAAATAAATTCCTTATTAAGTTAACAGTCAAAATTTGTATTGAAAATACCGATATTCCATTATTGATCAAATTATATAAAATTAGTGTAATTATAATATGATTCATGAATCGAATTAATGAACGAATAAAAAGAATTATTCGTAAGTACGTTTACTTTTATTTCGAAGATCCATTTGATTTAAGATTGATCGATCGATCGATACGTCGATCGATACTATTTAGAATTAAAGTCTCACCTTTCGATAGCTTGTCGACGGACTCGAATCTTCCTTCGACCTTGTTCCTCAAAGTATCCAAATCGAATGGCGCTGTGAATCCGTGATCCACGCTACGGCTTTTACTCCTGTAAAGATTCCAACGACGAATAGATTAGATAAGGATTATTATTTTAATTATTATAGAATTTCATAGAGACATTAACACAAATATATTGCCCCATATCGTCGAACGTTGAAAGAAATATTTGAACGACTGATCAAAAACGTTCGGTTTTATTTTTTTTCTCTATGCAGACAACATTAAATACATAAACGACAACGAATATCTAGCTATAAATCTAACATATAAGATGCAGCTTGGCATGC
This sequence comes from Dolichovespula sylvestris, assembly GCA_918808275.2. Lineage (NCBI taxonomy): Eukaryota > Metazoa > Arthropoda > Insecta > Hymenoptera > Vespidae > Dolichovespula > Dolichovespula sylvestris. The sequence goes on from OU964967.1 coordinate 2,048,459, forward strand.
ACTATTTTTTATATGCTATGTATATATGCAAATGCGTGTATTTGTGTGACTCTGTCTGCGTGCGATGTATAATTGCCGTCGTAGAAACAAAATTCAAAGATAAGAGACTTGATAAAGAATGTATTCTTTTGTTTTATTTTTAACGTAAAACCTCCATTTAAAAATTAACGCGATCAATGATCAATCGTATGATTTATTCTCAATTAAAATTAAAAACGCGTAATTTGTTATCGATTTCAGAAAAAAATTAGTTACATTTTTATTTTTTATTGTCTTAGGATAAATAAATGATAATTATTGAAAAAATTAAAGATACCAAAATGACACATCGAATTAACAAGAATTTTTTCAAAAGTTTATATTGATAAGAAAAAGAAAGGAAAAAAAAAGAAACCATTTTGTCTTCGAACGGTGTCACAGTGTTCCGTACAATGGACAAAAATAAAAAATTTGAAGTGTAAGAATTGAAAAGATCTTTAGATCGTGAAACATTACAAATGTAAAGTAAATAATTCGTAATATTATTTATTTATAATTTTTATTAAATATATTAATTTGTGGTTTAAATTGAATAATTAAACTGAACATTTTTTTGCAGTATAATTTTATTGAACAATTTTAATTTTATAAAATATAATTTAAAAAATATATAATAGAAAATATTTTCAATATAATTTTATAGAGTATAATTTCAATATGAATTCTTTTATTTCTTTTTTTTTTTTTTTTTTAATATAAAATTTATATAAACTTCGAAGTGTCATTTAAAAAAGAAAAAGGTACCAAAAAATATCCATGATCTTTTCATTTTTTTTTTTATACTAATTATGGACACTTCGAACTATTTGCTAATGTCAAATTTATTTGTCCGAATTTTTCTGGCGTCCTGACGATTTTATTTTAATATTTTTCTTCCATTTCTTTTTTCTTTTAAAACAACAAGTAAACGTAACATCTTCCATGTTTTGCGAACTACATATGTAATTAATTATAAAAATAAAAAATAAATAAATAAACGAACGGAAAACTTCGTAATACGTTATTAATTATAAAAATAAATAAATAAACAAATGAATTGTTATGCTTTTTTTTCAGTCACGAACGTCCATTTACACGAAACACTGTGGATCGATGAAAGCTCTTGTTACGATGTTACATACATACCTGGTGTAAGTCCCTATAAGACTCTCCGTAGATCTCGAATGTGTGACATCCTGGGACATTCGTCTGGACCTGATGTGTAACAAACAATCCAAAACAAGGCCAATAAGAATACATGCAGTCTACATGCAGTGGAGCTTAAAAAATGATAAAATTAAAAATGATTCAGCAAAAATTGAGAAAAAAGAAAAGGAAATAAAAGAAAAAGAAAGAAAAAGGAAATGAATATAAAAATATTATAGGATCTAATAAAAAGATTTAACTTTGATACAAAAATAAGAAGAAGAACAAAAATAAGGATGAAAAACAATATTTTGTTCGGAGAATCGATCCCATTCCTTTTTTCTTTTTTTTTTTTTTTATTTATCGACATATGACACATTAAACGATAACAATAATAATTTATAATAATAACAAAATATATACGTATATATAATATACGTATATATTTTTTTTATCATTAATAACTGTAATATCGATGACAATAACAATAAGAAGATCAATTTTTTCACAAATCATGTAAAAGACATTACACAAGTATGGACTATCGTTCTCTGAAGCGAGAAAGCATTAGAAATAAATAAAAAAAAAAACAAAAATTCAAAAATAACAATAAACATTTCAAAAAACACAAAGGCGTAGGCGTCAAAAAGCGTGCGGCGTTCTTAAAATCGTTATCGCGCCAGAAATAATCGATATGCAAAATAAAATTTTGCGGGGCGAGGCAGGGGTAGGGGGGCTCGAAGAAACAAAAAAGCATGCTGTAAAAAATGATTGAACAAATTATTCGTATTTCTGTTGTTCCTTCTTTCTTTCTTTCTTTCTTTTTTCTTTCGTAAACAATTCAACTTCGTAATCTTTTCTATTTTTTCTTTCTTTCTTTTACTTTTTTTTTTTTATATAACGTATAATAAAATATTTAAATTATTTCTTCATAATATAATATAATTATAAATTCAGTCAAACGTATCCAATATAATTATTTTCTATATTTTACGAGTAAAATTACTGCGATTAAATAAAAAACAAATAAATAATACTAGGTAATAATATTTTTTCTCTTTACCATTACCATTCTCATTACCATTTTATTCGTTAAATACTTTCGTCGGATAAATATCGCAAACAAATATATCACTTTAAAGGTATTTTATTTGTTTTCTTTTTGTTTTTGTTTCATATCTTTTCTTTTTTTTTTCTTTATTCTTCTCTTTTAACAGTTAAACGAACGAACGCAACGAAACATTTCTTTCGGCAGATTAATTATTTTCCGGTGGGAAGTGAAAAGCGTTTATCGTGAATGTATTCTCCAACACCCATCCCACCCATTATTAGAACAAATCCCCCTTCTTCTCCACCATTCACTACGCTCGTTCAACTCCATTTTCACCATCGCGCTTTTGTTTGCCGCGTTGAATGCGCCAGAGAAAATTTACGATTATCGCAATATAATTCGTCATTTTTTTTCACCCCCGCCAAATAGAACATTTAACAAAAACATAGAAAATCTTTTAATATATCATACCATACTGTTTTTTCTGTTATAAACAGGATCTTCAAAATACATTGGAAATAGAATATGATGGCGTATGAAGAACCTATTAAAGATTTCAATCGTAGTTGAGAAAAGAGTCACGATAGATTATAAGCGCGTATCCAATTTAGGATTAATAATCGCATGAATTTTTCTTGCAATAAAATTGTTTCAGAAAATTGTTCGACACAAGTTGTTACGCACAGGCTTGTTCGAAATACAAATATTATAAAAGTTAACACCCTGTAGATCTATTTGAATATAATCCTTAACTCTTTATACATGCACGCGTAACAATTGTAACAAACTAAACTTTCCAATTAATTGCGATAATTAATTGCATTTATTGTACGTAACATTTAAAACACATCCAAATAGTGGAATATAAAAGAAGAAAAAAAATCTATCTGTCCCTTTAACTGACTCATTATATTGGGTTGGCCAATATAAGTGATATTGGAATTTTCGATATAAAACAAAAAAAAATAAAATACTAGTATAGTTTATTTACGTGTGAAATACTAGAAAATATTTCACTGAAAAAAATTATCTCTAAAGCGTTAGTTTTATTTAGATATAAAATACTCCATATTTTCAATAAAAAATATTTTATATTTTTATTTATTTACTAATTTTATACATTCATTCATTCATTCATTCATTCATTCATACATACATAAACGCACGCACATATCATCTGTAACGCTGCACTTTCTTTAGCGATTGTGTGATAACGGTATTGAAATGTTAACAATACTGCAACGATCAATTAAAAGAAGTATAATTGTATGTATTGAATGTAACAATTAGAACATAAAAAATAGTAAAAAAATTAAAAAAAAGAAATTAATTGTTCCTTTAGAAAGTATATATAGGGTTGGCCAATACAAGTGATGTACTCGGAATTTTACTAGTATTGTTCATTTAAATATAAAAAAATAGAAAATGTTTAACTTAACAGAATTCTATCTATAATATGTTATTTTTATTCAGATATAAAATATTAAAGATTTTCGATAAAAAATACTCCACATTGTCATCTACTTGGATATAAAACATTAAAAATATTTTCAATGAAATTTTCAATGAAAGTTCTTTCATTATTTAAATATAAAATAGTAAACATATTAAATATAAAATAGTATTATTTATTCAAATATAAACAATTTCAAAATTGCGCCATTATACTTATTGTCCAATAAAATGAAATTGTAGAAGTTTGTTTTTCTGTCGTTTTATAAAAATGTTTACGTTGTATATAAAATGATTATCGCGGTCGGTAAGGGAAAAAAAGAATAAAGTAAATTACAGATTTCATTCTTACCGACTCGAACAATAGATAAATAAGGAGAGGAAGAGTTAAAAAAGGAAAACATTAAAAAGTGTTAGCCGAGCTAATTGAAACGGAATAAGTTTACATTTTTATGCGTGGAAGGACGAATGAGAACTCGAAAATCTTTAAGAGATGTGTGTTACGAAGATAAAAATAGGTAAACGATTGGCAATTTGCCATTACTATGAGTAACCTGTTCGTGCAGCACGAGACTTTCGAAATCGCATAAACGCACATACGTGTAATACCTGTATATATGTAATACATAGATACTATATGTATGTATGTATGTGTGCACGTATGTATGTATGTACATATTTATGAAGAGAGGAAATGACTACCGTGGAGATGTTTCCATCGATTAAAGCGGACTAAGAAATTCTTTGTGAATCAAAGCAAAACAAGTGCTCCGTTTAAACCTATTTATGAAAGACTATTTCCAATTAAATTAATTCGTTATTTATGACGACAATGATATTTCGTAAGTTTCGTATCGTTGATACGCGACGTCGTTCTTATAAATGAATTTTTGTTATTTTTTTCTTTTAATTTTCTTTTTATTTTATTTTATTTTATCTTATTTTGTTTTATTTTTGTTATGATTATATTCCTTATCAGAACCGAGAGTACGATTTTATTGGAGGATTGAATTCATCAAGTTTCAATTTCACTCTAATCGAATCAATTTCGATTCGAATTAACAAGATATCCGATGGATTCCTTTTCGATTAAAAATTTTTCTTTTTTCTTTTTAATTTTTCATTTCAATGTACCCCAATCGTTCGTAGTATAGCGAAAATAATAAAATAATAAAATATTGACACAATTTTGATAACAATGAATAAAATTTTCATACGTATACATAGGAATATGTATATGTATATGTCGATACGTATATTTGTATTGATAAAAATTTTACTTGTTATACTATAAGAAACAATAAAAAGAAAAATAAATAAATTATATGAAGAGTATATATATAAATATATATGCACATACATGTTATTTATTTATATATATATATATATATATATATATATATATATATATATATATATATGTATATATACATACATATAGTGTTCGATTTAAATAAATTCCTATCGAATATTTGCCAAGCAAATAAAAAAGAGAAAAGAAAAAGAAAACAAGGGATATGTCGGGAAATAAAAGCTGAATGGTTTCGACGTACACGTAACACGACATAAATACTTTTTTTTTTATTCATTTTCCTTTTTCTTCTTTTTCTTTCGATCAAAGCATAGAACATAGAAGATCGTATCAATTTTATTTTATCAAATTAATTCATATATATTTTTTGATTACATTCGTCGATGTTTTGCACTCGTTATTACGTTTTTAATAATACCTATATACATATATAAAACAATGATATATATACCATAGATATATATGAGATATATATTCGTAAATATAAAAAATAATTTCTATGAATCGACAAACGAGATAAAAGTTCGATTTACAAGATAAAATATCGGTTCGTTTCGTATTCATGTAGAAAATTGAATTTAATTGATCGCCGTTAAACGCGAATTCGTGGACATTCGTTTATTTCGTTCGAAAATTCAATGGATGAAACAAAGTACATCTCAGATTGAAAATAGAGATCGTTAATTAATTAAATATTTAATTAATTAATTAATTAATTACTTTTGTAACACGAAGAATACATAGTTTACAATTCAATAGAAGAAATCCTACGGTCCGTTGTTAAGAACTTTTTATTATGGCCAATCGATCGATTCCCACCCAAGTTATGTGTCTTGTAATTAAAGCTGCACCACGAAGAGAATAATCGTTCGTTCGTTCGTTGGAAAAGAAAACTGGAGAAAGTAGTATAAATTATTATGTCGTAATTACGTCGGACCAGACGATTTTATAAAAAAGAAATTTCTCTCTCTCTCTCTCTCTCTCTCTCTCTCTCTCTTTTTTCTAAAGAAAGAAAAAAACCAATTGAGTTTAATCAAAAGATTAAATAATAATGCGTAGGTACTTATCCGTTAGGGTGATCTGCATTTTGTAATTATCTTTTTTTTAAACGATTTTTTAAAAATAAATATTATCGTATCGACGATTCCTAGAAATGACTTTCATTTTCTTTTCTTATCGTTTGTGTTAGATTTTTTTTTTTTTTTATAGAAAATAAGAGTTCAATCAAACGAAAGATGACAGTCATTAAGGGTTAAATAAAAGGGTTAAAAGGTTAAACAGTCATATATTAGCATACACCTTGATGCTTTTACAAAAAAGAGAAAAGGATAATTTTTGTGATGCTTCTTCTTTTTTTTTATGTATGTGATTTATTTTATTAACAAAAATATATTAATTGTCTTTACGGCGACGTGGGCTCCAAGGAATATTTATCAACTAAAAAATTTTAAGAAATCATCTTCTTGGAATTAATTGATGTCGAATCCAAGCAGAGTTGTATTATCAAAAACGAAAAGAAAGAAAAAATAAAAAGCTCTTAAGGTACATTAAAAAATGAAATCAAACAAAACAAAAAGATCCAATTCTTCATGACGTTGTTTTTTAATGTTTTCATTAAATAAAAATATTGATCGATTGAATTTTTACAATTAAAATATTTCAGTTGATTTTTAATGATTAAAAAAAAATTAGAAAAAGAAAAGAATAGTTTTGTCAATTAAGAAGAATAAATTTTCGTATGACAAGAAGGACCAGGATAATGATACGAGAAAATGATCGTACCAAATTTCATTCAAATCGTTTTCGTAGATTTCTAAATATCATTGGCACCGAATTGAAAGACGATCATTTCGAGAAAACAGCGTTCAAAGTTTAAGGTAAATATTATGCCGAGAACTCGACAAATCATTCGAATTTTCCGAAAATATTCTGAATATATAAAACTATCGAATGAAAATATTAAAAAAAGAAAAAACAAGCGATTTTTTTTCTTTTTTAATTTAACTTTAGCGTATGTAACTTGTTAAGGTGTTTTTTTTAATTCATCTTTTTTTTAAGCTTCCTTCACATCATAAGAAATTTTTAAAATGCAAGGCTTTTTTTCTTCTTTTTCTCTTGCCTTTCGCTCGCAGTCTTAACCCACAACCATAACACAATAGCAGCTAACTTATTACAGCGTTCGTGATTCGTCTTAATCTTCAAGTTTCATTTTAATAATAGGCATGTTAATTTATCAAACCGATTTGATTTCATTGCGAATAGAAAGAAGAACAAAAAAAAACATTGTACGTGATTGATAGAAACTAAGATTAGTTCATAGTTGAATCAGCAGAAAAAGAAAAAAGTGTGCTAATAACACATATTAGTTCGCAATCATTGCGATCATTTGATATCATGGAATGCGGAATGGTGTTATTATTTTGTGTATGTGTGTGTGTTTATTATATTATATATAAAAATAAGGAGTTCAAAAATAAAAAAACGACAATATAATTCTCCCAATGTGATCCATTCGTTCATTTTGCGGTTATAACAATTTCAAAAGAAAAAAAACAGAAAAGAAGAAGAAAGAAAAAACTTGCTAATTTCGGTCAACAGCGAGATACAAGAAATATATAATAAGTGATAAAAGAAGAAGAAAAAAGAAACATTCAGTAATACATTAATAAATTATTAAAATAATTAATAAAGCAATTAATTAAAATAACAATTATTTTTATTTTTACTTCATAATATGTTACTGAGACTTTTGCGATTAGAGAAGTAATCTGTGTTACAAAAAGAAAGAGAAAAAGAGGTATAATAAAAGAATAAATAAACAAACAAATTAAAGAAACAAAAAAATAATTCGATACTACAAACGGTATGAGATAAAAGACGAATTCAATTTTTTAAGATTTCTTTTCTCTCTTTCTTTTTTAAATTAATTAAAACCATATTTAATAGCATAACTTTACTGTCGCAATTTCTATCCTAGACGCAATATTATTCCAAATGGAAAAAGGAATTAAAGAGAAAAAAAAGAAAAATAGAAATGGAGGTAAGAGATAGGTCGTGAAGAAGGTTATTTAATTTAATTGACACGTGACACTTACATTGATGAAATGAGATAAAAAAAAAAAGAAAAAAGAAAGAAATAAAAAAGAAACGAAAGAAATATTCGCAATAAAATAATTACCCCCGTTAAACCACCATTATCATTTTTAACTTTATTATATATTATATAAAGGTAGCCTATGTGGGTACAAACAATATAAAACGGTATGAGATCAATTTTTTTTATAATATATATAAGTATATATATATATATATATATATATATATATATATATATATATATGTATGTATATGTATATGTATATATTTATTTTTAATTAAAACCACATCCAATTGTAATTTAACGTTGTCAAACAAAATTACTGTCGCAATGCGAACCCCATGCCATACCCCATAGTATCCTGTAAAAAAAAAGAGGAAAAAAGACACAAGAGGATTAAAGGAGATTAAAAAAAGAGAAGTAAAAAGAAAAAAGAAAAAAGATGGGGGTAAGAGGTGGGTGGGTGGGTGTATGGTACGAGGAGGTGCTAGGTGGGGGAAAGATGGAAGAGGGGAAGGTTGAATGCGTAACGCGTTTTCTTTTACGTCGTAGACGATAAGCGTAGGACGAAGGCGAATCAATAAGCTTCCGTTTCACGAGCAAGTGCTTGTTCTCGTCTCGATGGATATAAATAATAAGAAAGATGCACGTTGCCAATCCATGAATTTCTCCATCCAATAAAAACATCGACACTTTCCTTACGAGTAACTTTAACACAATTTTTAATGATTTATATGGCCAATGGTCGACATAAAAATTTCGAGATATCGATCGATAGTTCTCTCTCTATCTATCTCTCTCTCTCTCTCTCTCTCTCTCTCTCTCTCTCTCTCTCTCTCTCTCTCTCTTTGTCTCTGTCTCTCTTGCTCTGCCTTCTCTTTCTTACAAATTTGCATTTTTAATTTTTTAATTTTTCTTTTATTTCTTTCTTCATTTCTTTTTGTTTGTTTTTGGTTTTTTGTTCCTTTTCTTCATCTCCCACTTTTCTTTCGTCTTTTATTTTCTTTTCCATTTTTTCTCTTTTTTCTTAATTTTTTCTTTTTTTTTTTTTACGAACGATCGTTTCGTCAAGCAAAACAACAGAAGATGATGCAGTGCCGAATTTACAACGAGCAACGTTACGGATATTTACTCTGAATGATTTAGTAACGCATCTGCAGTTACTACGTGTCATGGTGATTCGTTTCCTCCGACGTAAGTACTTAGTTACTTACGTGTTCGATTTCGACATTGATTTTGTATGTAGGCAGATAAAGTGGACTCGCTAACATATGAATTAATGAAAAATAGTAGACGTAAATGATGAAACGTGAGACGTGTGTATTTGGATGAAGTAATTTTTTATTTCTTTTTTTATTTTATAATTATTTGATATTTATTAGTACGAAATTAATGTTTTAATTTTTTTTTGTACATATGTACAAATGCAATTATATATATATATATATTTTTAAGAAAGTATGTTTTTGAATAATGACAAAAATGTATTTTGAATAATAAAATGTTCGAAAGAGAGACAATTTAAATATGTAAATGTACGGATAATGAAAGTTCTGTTTTTTTTTTTATCATAATGGTTTTATTGCTTTTTTTCCTTTCTCTTTCTATTTTGCTTTCTCTTTCTCTTTCCTTCTGTAATAATATGGTTTCGTTTGCTCGAATAAATTTAATCTATTTCGACATCAATTTTGCGCGTAGGCAAAACAGATGAATTAACAAAAAATAGGAGACGAATGATGAAGTGTGAGACGTAAATATTTGGATGAAGTAATTTTTCTTTTCTTTTTATTTTTATAATAATTTAATTAGCACGAAATTCACTTTTTCATTTTATCTGTTATATATATATATATATATATATATATATATATATATATATACAACGTTTTTTTAAGAAAATACGTTTTTGAATAGTAATGGAAATGTATTTTGAATAATAAAATGTTCAAAAGAGAGACAATTTAAATATGCAAATTTACGGTTAATGGAAGTTTCATATTATTTTATAATAGCTTTACCGTTTCCTTTTTTTCAATTTTGTTTTTAGTTGTAATAATGGTTTCACATTTCCTCGTCTTTTTATTTCGACTGATTCTTTTTTTTTGTAATAATTGTTCCACTGAATTTTCGATTTGATGCTGCTCTATCACTTTGGTCTCTTTTTCTTTCTTTAAATGATCATCAATTCGAAATAATAATGATAATAATGATAATAATAATAATAATAATAATAATAATAATAATAATAATATAGACAAATATAATGTTCCCTCGAAATGGTTATACGTCCTCGTCGAATGTAGAAGGTTATATTAAAAATTCTCTCGGCGTGCAACGGTAAGCGTATGCTAGAGAATTAATTATAACTAACTCGGTATGATAATATATCACGATGGATGGGGTGGAGGAGGGAAGAAAGAGAAAAATATCGCATTGAATTCGCTTACGATATTAATATGATAATTCCTGTATTTTATGTTTTAACTCGGTCCGATATGATCTCAACCCCAATACATTTCTTTTATTTATCTCTTTTTCTTTTATTTCTTCTTTCTCGTAATACTTAACATGGGTAATAACGCGATTTAATTATGACTTTTTTTCTTCTAATTATGAGTATACGAAGAGTTAAAGAAAAATAATCAAAATTAAGAAAGATAAAAATAAATATATCACTATGATATAACGAATAAAATTAATTTCATACAAATTATAATATTAAAATTATAATAAGGGCTATTTTTGTTGGAAATTTCTTTTTTCAGCTTTTCTGAATCTTTCATCAGCTTTTTTTTCTTTTGATCAATAATATTTTCGGACACTTCGTATATATTAATATAATTTTATTAGATATTCTGCTGATATAAAATACGATTTTTATATGTAGTATAGATAAATAAGATTTATTAAATTATAAAAAATGTTAATAAATTTGTTGTACTTATTAAATAATATATATATATATATATATATATATATATATATATATACACGGAAATATTTTTAATAAGTAAAATAAATTTATAAACATTTTTAATAATTTAATAAATAGAAAATAAATACAATAAATGAATAAACAAATAAATGTATGTATTATATATAAAAAAAAATAAAATAAAATAGAAGTATAGTAATCAACTGTTACAGTAAGAGATTTAAAACGTTCGTATTATTCGTACGCGTCTCGGTCGAAGGACTTGAAAGGAAATAACGTTTTCGTAAATTAAAAGCATTAACATTAAAAAGCTTTTTCAAAGTGGGTAGAAACGTGCTAATACGGTACAGTCGTAAAAGAAAAATGCATCGATAGTTTACATTCAGAACCCATCTCCGTTAATAGATCTCCATGGTCTTAAAAATTCACTTATACTACGATTCGAACTCAGTACATAATAGTACTGACAGTAAATAAACAGGTCCTTTCTTTTTTCTTCCTCTTTGTTTCCGTTAATTCTTGCAAATTATATTGCTCCGACGCTAGCAACATCGTATTACGAAAGAAAAAAATAATGATCCAGAACAATTGATAGAAATAAGTTACGTGAACACATTACGTGGTTTTATTAACAAGAATTTTTTACGAACAGTTATTTTGTTATTATTACAATTTCTTTTTTGTACATACATATGTCTAAGTAATTATGAAAATGCAAATGAAATATAAATATATGCGTATATATATATATATATATATGTATATATATATATATGTATATTATTTATTTACATATTATATTTATATTATATTATATTCAAGTCACTTGGTTTTACCACGAATTACAAAACACATTTTTTTTTTATATATCATACAATTTCTTTCTTTTCTTATCTCTTCCATATAATAAGAGTCTCTCTGGAAATTAGTTGAAGAATGAAGAATACGAGAAAAATTATATTTCTACCTGAATATTTTTCTGTTTTACATTATAACAGTAACGTAAGATCATAAAAAAGAAGAAAAACAAAAAATACAAGCATACGCGTGAAATAAATATGATATAAATATGTGCATGTATTGTATATATACCATATATATACTATATAATCAAAAAAATCGCACGTATCGATAAACCTCACTTACATCATTGCGATATAATAATAGTAATCATAATAATAATGATAATAATAATAATAATAATAATAATAATAATAATAATAATAATAATAATAATAATAATAAGAAGAAGAAGAAGAAGAAGAAGAAGAAGAAGAAGAAGAAGAAGAAGAATACAAGAAAAAAAGAAAGGAAAAACAGAAGAAAAAAGAAAAACAGGATAAAAAAGAGAAAAAACTTATGCACCTACTTCTTTTCCCGATTACTTTAGCCACTTCGTCAGTTACGTTCAGCTTTCTAACGAATTACATATTTGTATTATAACATGTCGAAAGAGTTGTTTCTTTCTTAACGATGTATGCATGTACCTATGTATGTATGTATGCATGTATGTACGTATGTATGTATGTATACATTTATGTACTCGAGAGCTCGATTATGATAGGTGCGTGACTTCGAGCACGCATGCATGATCGTAACGTATGTTAGCGGTTACGAACGATCTCTCAGGGCCTTTCTTGTTGTCCCTTTTTATAAGACAGATAACTCTCTCTCTTTCTCTCTTTCTCTCTCTCTCTCTCTCTCTCTCTCTCTCTCTCTCTCTCTCTCTCTCTCTATCTATCTATCTATCTATCTCTTTTTCTGTTCTGACAACTTCCATCGAAAGAGAGAAAGGCGATCGTGCGGTGCACGAGAACCAAGTTGGCCATTTCGAAATATCCTGCAACACCTTCAGCAGTCGATCTTCCTGCAATCGATTACGTTACGACTTACGAGTATTCGACAATGAGTATCCGTCATTCGTATCTCTTGCAATTGAGAAATGATTTTTCTCTGTTCTTAATGTTTTCTTCTCGTTTTTTTTTCTTTTCTATTCGCTTTCTATTTTTATTTTGTTTTTCCTTAAACGTTAAATAATAAAGATTAATTAACAAAGACATTAACGTAGACTAATATAATGTAAGCTAATTCAATTAATAATTAATTGAATTAATAATTAATTAATTAACATGGACAAACAAGATATACGATTAGAAGGGAACATTTCTTTTTCCAGATAAATCGGACGAATTTTTGTTTCTTTTTTATATAATCATCGATCGACGATTTATATAATGATCTTAAAGCGATAATGAAAATATCGATAATAAAAAAATATCCTTTTGAAATTCTATGAATGCTAATTTTTTTCTCTTTTTTTTTTGTTTATTAAATTCATTGATTGCTTTTATGTTGATAACGAAATAATAATGTTCCATTAATGACGAAATTATTGATAAAAAACACCTTTTTTTTTTTAATTTATATGAATGTAAATTTATTATATAAAATTCATCGATCGATCTTTATAATGATCTTTCCGTAATAATTTAACATTAATATTACTGATAAGAAAAGAAACATATTTTTATTCCAAATTCTATGAATGTACATTTTTTTTACATACAAATCATAGATTGATCTATATAATAATATAACACTGATAATGAAACTATTGATAAGAAAATTAAAATCTTAGGAATTCTATAACTTTTAATTTTGTTTTTATAAACATCATCGGTTGATCTATATAATAATCTTACATTGATAACAAAAGTATTGATAAGCAAAGAAAAAATCTTTTTTTCTTGAAAACCGTGGATGCTAATTTGTTTTTATATAAAACTCACCATTCGATCTATATAATGGCCTTACATTGATAACGAAAACAATGATAAGAGGAAAAGAAATATCTTGTAGAAATTCTAGAAATATACATATTTTTTATATAAAATCTATCGATTAATCTCTATAATGACCTTACATTGATGATGAAAGAATTGATAAGGGAAAGAAAATAAATTTATCTAGAAAAAAAATATAAATATGATCAATTAATCCATATATAAATTTATTTATTTTTAAAAATATCGAATTGCGTTAATAAATAATGTCGACATTTTGTAAAACTTTGTAACTAAACGAAAAAGTATTTTTTATTAACAAATTTTATTATTATTTATTAACCAACTCAATATTATATGTATTATCATTTATTAATATACATCTATATACATATATAAATTACATATAATACATTTAATATTAAATATTACATTTAATACATATGTACAAACACACTATTATCACGCAATATCATTGATTTAATAGTACACTATATGGAATAAGATAGGAAACTACTTTACCGACTGACCCATATTCAGTCGATAATAAGATACGCGACCTTATTAAAATCTATTTCAAAACAAGTGATTACGGGTATTATTCGTTTTATTATGCCAATGGAGGGGGGGGGGGCAAGAGAAAAAGAATGATTTAAAAATAATTCGTAATTGGAAAGAATTTAAAGTTCGCCGTGGGATAATGATCGAAAGGCGGATAAACGAAGGACGATCTATCTATGATTTTCTTCCTTATTCTTGGCCTTCCAGATCTCTAATGAACTCTGAAATAAGGAAGTTCCATTTTCTTACGATATACTCCAAGACCAGAAACCACTTATGATTTAGGACTAATGAGTTAACGATAAGTTAACAACAATTGTCCTGTTTTGCAAGAAATAAAAACATAATAAATAACGATACGAAATTCACTGGTAAATTGTTTTATTTTACATTTTAATTATTATTTCCGTAAAAAAAAAAAAAAAGAGAAAATTGATAAAAGGAAAGATAAATATAGATTAAAACAAAAGTAAAAATAAAAACGATAAATCATTCTAAATGTCTTTCAAAACTATAAGTAATTGTTTTTCAAAACGTTAAATCATATTTCTCAAAAACATTCAAACGATTTTCGTAATATTAAATAATATTCATAATATAAAATCATTCTAATAGTATTCGCGATACTACATCACATACAATATTAAATCATTTTAATGATTTTCATAATATTAAATTATTTATCGACAATAATTAAATAATTCCGATGACTTTCGAAATGATTATATAATATTCATTAATTCCATAATAATAATAATAATAATAATAATAATAATAATAATAATAATAATAATAATAATTGTGTGTGTGTGTGTATGATAATAATTCCAATAACACTAAATATTAAATCATCCTAATAATAGTATAATATTATTTCATCCTAACAATATTAAAATCATTCTAATGATATTCGAAAACATTAACATTTTCTATGATCGTACTAAGATTTATGAAACTAATAATATCCATTCCGATTATTTTCTTTTTTTTTTCTCTTCTTCTTTTTTTCTTCTCTTTTAATCAACGACGATTATACGAATGATATATACTTATATATATATCGTAAGAATAATCACGATTGAAACGGTAATTGCTCGTTAATCCGATGCAATACACAGTTCGATCACTCGAGTCTCGATCGATATTGATGACTCATTATATGACGTAGGAAATATCGTTCTCGAAATAATCTCGAATAAAGTTCTTTAAGAGACGGAATAAGGAAAAGTTGAGAAGATGAGAGTTAATGGAAATCCATGGTTTTCGAAAAAAAAGGAAAGAGAAAAACAAAAAAGAAAAAAAATTTATTCTCGTAGGCGTATGGTATCATACTTCGCAATAAAACAAAAAAAAAAGAGGAAAAAGAACCAAAGGTAAACTATTATACGATTGTTATTCATAATAATAATAAGAAAAAAATACGTAAGATTGTTAAATAGAAACGTTTGTGTAATGCAATATTAACACATCTTATTTTTACAATACATGTAATCTTTACATTGTAAGTCATCGGACTAATTGAAATATATCTGCAATTTAAATGTAGTATTCATATCCCCACAACGAAAAATGTGTGTGCGTGTGTGAGATGACATAATTCTAAAAAAAAAAAAAAATAAAAAAAAGCTTAAGAAAAAGAACAAAGAAGAAAAAAATATCAACAAAGAAGTTGATGGGAACGTCGCCGTAATAAACTTTGTAAATGCATTTGAAAGTTTTATGATATATTCGAGAGTATGCAAATTTTACGAGTACGGTTATACATACATACATACATATATATATATATATATATATATATATATATATATATATTATATATATCGTTTCGATCACGTAATGATTACTCAAACATTTTCCGTTATTCTTCATACGTTTTAACGGAATTCTTGATCGGTTTTCCTTTTTTCTTGTTTCATTTAAAAAAAATTTTTTGTATTATCTTTTTTTGTATTATTATTTCCCTTATTACATAACAAATTTTATTTTTATTTTTATATGCACAGTAGTTTTATTATCTTTCCAACATTCTTTTGAATTGTCAAAGCTCTTAAACGTATGATATTTATTTTTGAACCTAATCGTACGTAAATTATAGGGGTCAGTCTCTTCTCTCTCTCTCTCTCCCCCTCTCTCTCTCTTTCTCTATGTCGATGGCGAATAACATTTCCTTTTCTAAAAGTGACCTTAAACGGGGACAGTGACCTTCTATAGTGATCGAGGCGTCGATCGATCGTACGAAGGAAACGTCCTTGAACGAAGACGATCGGTTTTCAGTGTTCTTTTGTTCGTCCGTCGAAGGACGAACGAGTTTCTGGCGAAAGCGAAAGATAAAAGAAATAAAAAAGGAAGAAAAAAAAAGAACAAGTATATCTTCATTCTTTTTTTTCTTATTTTTTTATGTTTAGATAAAGCTTGAATTTATTTGTAATTGAAATGATAAAGATAAAAAGATAGATACAGAAAGAGAGAGAGAGAGAGAGAGAGAGAGAGAGACAGAGAGAGAGAGAGAGACAGAGAGAGAGAGAGAGAGAGAGAGAGAGAGAGAGAGAGAGAAAGACGAAATATTTTAATTAGGTATTTTTGAATAATTATTGATTTCATTTCTAATTAAAAAATTATTTTTAAGAATTAATTAACTCTTATCACACCAATCAACGGTATCTAATACTGTCAACTGTTATTTTTTTTTTATTTTCGTTCGTCTTGATAATTGCGTTTAAGCAATACATATAAATATTTTTATTAATAAACGAAAAAACGATATACGAATTTTGATAAAATTACAATTTTGTCATAATTAAAATTTGTTTATATTACAATTCTTCGTAAAATTATAATTTGTATGAAACTTTATAAAAATGTAATGAAATTAAAATTATAATGAAATTAATTATTTTGATAAAAATTAAAATTTGGATAAAATTATAATTTTTATAAGACTAACTTTAAAACTTAGTTAAACTTTGTTAACATTATAATTTTTATTCGTCCTCCTTTAGCAAATTAAAATACATTAAATTTATTTTATGTTTAATGGAAAACTGTTATAATACTTTTCCAGTAATAAATGTTAACAATTATAAGTATAAGAGAGAAAGAAAGAAAGCGATAATATGCAATAAAAGAAAATATGAAACTTTGTTATTAAACGAGATTCATGAATAAAATATGTACATAATTATTTATTTCGTTAATGAGGAAAAAGAGAATCAAAACAAAAAAGAAAAAGAAGAAAAAAAAGAAAATTAAATACCAAGAGATCAATATCGCTTTAACGTACGGTATAAGGGTTACAGGAGATTTTTTATAAACAATTATTTTTCTCCCACATTGATAATTAATTAAAATCGATGATGAAGCCTCATGCGTATTCGATAAAATGTTTCCCGTCGATGTTTTCAAAGAAGGAGTTTCATTCTTTCAACGTACATAATACAATGATGAACGAATTTGTGATCGGACTTTTTAATTGAGAACATATCTTATTGTAGAATCGATCGAACGAGAACCGAACACTATCGATATGTAACACACTATAGACTGTGACGATAAACAATTCCTTAAAGCGATTGCCAATCGATCGACTTATTAGGTTCACCATTTCCGGCTAGTGTCCTTTCGTAAATCGTACTACCTACGTATAAAAACACACACGCGCTCGCGTTTTTACACACTACCAGATGAAGTAGCGACTTGCAGATAGCGAAAGAAACTTTTGGGACAATCTAATATACACACATATATACATGTATACATGTGCGTATTTGTACACATACATAAAATATCTTCCATTAATTAACGCACGTCGCTCTCGTGTCTTTGAGAATGCGTGACCTTCGTTAGTGATCGTTAATGTGGCATAGCAATCAGATACACACTTCTCTTATTCTTTATCTTTTATTCGATAGTTTATTTATTCGACTTAGGTCATTCGGTGTTCGTTTGGTTAATTCGTTTTAATTTTATTTTTAAGGATTTCGTTTTTTCTATTTTTATTTTTTGTTTCGTTCGTAAAACATTGTACGCGATAATTCGTTCATTCGACTCCAGTCATTCGCGCGTGTTTGTTCAATTCGTTAAATTTTTTTCTAAGGACTTATTTTATTCTGTTATTTTTCTTACTTCTTATTTTTTGTTTCTTAATTTTTCCTCCGAGGTCGAGTATTAATTTTCGTGATACGATTTTTCTGTTTATATATATAAGGGGCGGGGTGAGGAGGTGTTTAAAAATAGAACTGTTTTCTAAATATGATTTTGATTGCAAATGACTACTGCTATATAAATACGCAAATAAATATTTATTTATTTAAAAAGAAATGAAAATTACGTTCGTAAGTAAAGTAAAAGTCAGTAGTGAAAAGAACAAATTTTTATGTGCACTTTTTAGCTGATGTAGAACATTGAATATTTTTCTTAATAAATTTTCTTGGAATTTAAATCAATCGTCAGATAATTATTCGAACATATATATGTCTTTAGTCATAGAAGAAATTTTGGAAAGAATTCTCTATCATATTTTTTATATTAAACTTTCTATTAATTAATACTTATAGTTTTATATATATAATATACATAAGTATATAGTATATATATACAATCTTCCAAATATAATAGAATAAATCTTAGAAACGTTTCAGATGAAATCTTTAAAATCGAATGTCGTTCACACTAACGTGACTAAATCATTATATAATAGTTACGAAATTTCGTGATAATATACGAACATTTTTACTGAAATTATTTTATTTGTAGTAGTATATGACTTCTTTTAAACAAACAAAAAAAGCGACAAAAAACACAAATTAAGAGAAAATGAATAATATTCGACTAAAAGTGCCGATTGCAAATCCACCGGAGATTTCTTAATGCGATCGTCGGATAATAATATCTCTCGGTTTAAGCGACTCCATTTTGTAACTCGCGTAAATTAACGTCATTGCATGGTGCGGCAAGGTAAAGTAACTAACACAAAGAAACTTTTGCAAACATCGTTCCTGACAGCACACGAGTTGTTATTAAGCGCATTACCGTTAGAATGATTAAAGCTCGAACACTGATATGATGACGAAGGAAAATTGTGATTAGGGAACATTGTATAACGAGAGAGAGAAAGAGAGAGTGAGAGAGAGAGAGAGAGAGAGAGAGTGAGAGAGAGAGAGAGAGAGAGAGAGAGAGAGAGAGAGAGAGAATAAATAAACAAATAAGGTGCCATTTTGATATAATATAATCTTTCAATTGACATCATCGATATCAACGTCATTTGACATCAACCTAATCATTTAATATTTTTTTGTAGATTATCAAATAAAATATTTATGATTACGTTTCTCGATATTATTTTATACAATATCAATGTAATTAATTTGATTATTTTCATTAATTATTAATTGAAAAATATTTACAATAAATAAGGATATCGTCTTAATCTCTCAATATGGATAATATTATGAACGAAAAATATTTTGCGTTCAATTTCATTCATTATTAATGCTTAAAAATGTCCAAAATAATTAGAAATCATCGTTTTATACGTTCACAATTGGATTAAACTGCGTAATCGCAATAATGTTCTTTATGACTGTTGAAGGGACGGATTACAAGTTAAAAAAAAGATCGCGTGAACAAAAATAAGTAAATTTAAAAAAAAAAGTAATAAAAAACGAAGAGACAAGAACAAAAATTAATCGATAAAAATTCATCACAAACTAATTTATGGCATAACTGATAGCATTATTGCGATTACAAAGTTTGTTAAACTTCATGGCGCCATATAATTCGATGAAGAAATACCGATAAAAAGATACAATGTAAATAATAAGGTGATCGTTGAATTTGTATTTATATTGTCGACAACTTTTGTTACGCTCAAAATATCGATTTATATATAGATATATATATAAAAAAAAAAAAATTATTACGACTTCTGTGTCTTGTCATCAGTGCTATGAAATACCTACGATAAATATTACATTTCTCTTTTAAAAACAAGCGATTTATTTTTTTTTAAACGCTTGTTTTTATAAACAATCAATTGGGTCGAAGATATTTGATCATATTTTATTCGTTAAAAAAATGAGACACCCGTTACGCGCATAATATTTCGTTTTCTTTCAGGATGTTTTTTTCCTTTATTTTGTTTTTCTTTTTTTTTTTATATATGTATTCGACGATCTTTAAAAAATTATAACAACATTTCTATATCGACGATTCGTTCGTTATTTATGATTATTAAACATCGCGATATTAAGTATTAACGTGTTTTAATAATTTTTATTAATTCAATGTAAACTTCATAGATAGATTTTACAGTTACATTATACCAATGGAAACGCTTTCTCTGATAAAAGTCATCGATGTTAACGACGATAAAACTCTAAAAATAACTTGTACGTCCTACATTGAATAAACATCAAGAAGGATAAATGTAGCTTCATTATCATTCGTAAGATCGATCAGCATGATGGCTCAGCACGAAAATCAATTGCAATTTCGATAGATATGACAGATAAGAAATTAGAAATATCAAATTATTTATGTATACTTATATATCGATTTTATTTACTATCAGTAATCTTAAGAACCGGTCTTAGGTATTAACTCAAGTCATTTTGTTTTCTCTGCAAAGTTAATTATGTAATAGGACATACTAGAGATAAGAATTAGTATATAGAAATATCTATATAATTCGACGGTATAATTTAAAAAGGGAAGAAATAAATAAAAATAAAAAAAATATTCATGTTCATATTTACATTTTATATTATTAATATTGTTTATATTATTATGGTTTATATTAATTATATTTATTATTAATAGTATTTGTTTTATATTGTTAAGTAATATATTATTTATATTATGTACATATTATTAAAATTAAGTATATTAAATAAATTTATAAAAGTGATACATATAAAAAATAATATTTTATTTATATTAATAAGTAATACATAAATTGTTATTTTTTTTATTTTTAATTTTTTTTTTTATATTAATTTTCTGATTCGTATTCAAAAATATTAAGAAGAAAAATAAGAGAAGAAAAATAAAAAAAAAATAAACACATAAAAAAGAAAGAATAACAAGAAAACGAGGAATCGTCTCATTTTTTAAAATGTAAAACTTGGTACTGTAAAAGAATCATTTAAAGTGTTTAAAATGTGTATATAAGAAGACGATTACGAAACCTAGGAGAATGGAGAAGATTTAATTGTCCTTTAATTAGTCACTTCGTACTTACCATCGTCATTATCGCAGACAGTCATACACGAGAAATTTCACGGCAATCGTCCAACCATAATTCATGTCGTCATGAAATTTGCCGTTAACATACTCTTAGAAATGTATGCATGTAATTAATTTTTACAGTCCCAAACGAAACGTATCGAAACGAAACGAAACGCAGATCGACCATTGTTCTCTTCCAACTTCGAAGCTAAATCGGTCTTCGATAAATACGTCATTGTCTTTTTTTATGAAGACATTTGAAAATTTTCCATCACCGATATGTGGGTATGTTTATTATCGTTCTAGTAAAATTATCATTAAAAAAAAAAAAAAAAAAAAAATTACTTCAAGAATTATACACCTATATCAATACGCGTATATATATACTTATATATAATTATTTGATTTTTATCGTGACTCGTTAAGAAACATTTACATGAAATTATTAATAATCGTAAAAATAATTCAATCGTTCAATTAATCGTTAGATTTATAAATCTGGTAGAGATCATTTTATTTTTAATCAGTGATTTTTACAAATTTTGTTAATAATGCATAATAATTTTTCTCATTTTTCCAAATCCATTTAATTTTTTACCAAAAATTAATAACCGATAATCAGTACAAAATTAAATAATGCACAAAAATTTATTGAAGTCGCTTGATGACACACACACACACACACAAAATAAACAATAATAAAACAAAAAGATCGTCAGACTGAATCGACTATTCGACTGCGTATACATTATGTATTTACAAGATACATACATACATACATAAGTATGAAAAACAGAGAAATAAAATTCGCACCAGGGATAATGATTAAAGCAATCAATTTTTTTTCTTTGTATCTTTTTTTTCTTTTTTTTTTGCACAAACAACTTGATATGCGACAAGTGATAGCTGGGTCTTTTGTGATATAACACCTACGAGCATCTTTTATATTTTATAATGCGTTCGTTAAACCTGGCCACGAATCAGTTCTACTTCATTCTTGAAAATTCTTGGCAAACAAAAATTGGCAAAACGCCTGCTATCCATCTAACCAACCAGCCAGCCAGTCAGCTAACCCACCAATCAGTTAACCAGTCAACCAGCTAACCAGCCAGCCGGCTTGGTCTCCCTCGTTTGAAGATTCAAAAATGAAATGAGTAACAAGGTATTGTTGACAGAGTCAAACGTTGAGTCGCATGTACTCATATGTAGAAGAGAGAGAGAAAAAGAGAGAGAGAGAGAGAGAGAGAGAGAGAGAGAGAGAGAGAGAGAGAGAGAAATAAATTGTTAGCTATGTGCTGGAAAAGTCTGAAAGTTTGAAATTGTCAACGCCAAATATTTTTTTCTTTTGTTTTTACATACATACATACATACATACATACATACTTACATACCGTGAATCGTTTTTGAAAAGTGATATACTAGTAACGAGATAGATTTACTATGAATTAATCTAATTTTTTAATCTTCATTTTTGTTTTTGTTTTTGTTGTTTGTAAGAGCGAAAGGGTTAAAGAAAATTCGAAATAAGTGTATGTATATACGATGTATATGTTGTTAAATGTTATATATGATGTGGTTTAATATAAAATATTCTTATATATTAATGATATATTTTGTGTGATTGGTATATTATCATTGTTTACATTATGAATATACTATTTTCATATATATGTATATATATTATTATTATTATTATTATTATTATTATTATTATTATTATTATTATTATTATTATTATTATATGTACATTATTAATTTCTCTTTGAGAAACTTTTCTTGTTCTTTATTTTATATCCTTATTAATATTATTTATTATACTAATAAATAAATATATATATATATATATATATATATAATTATTTTCAATTCATAATGATAACAAAAAAAACTTATTTTATCAAATTGACCTGTAACAATATATATAACAAATTTTAAAATTATTAATAATAATAATAATGATAATAATAATAATAATAATAATAATAATAATAATAATAATAATAATAATAATAATAATAATAATAATAATAATAAGAAGAAGAAGAAGAAGAAGAAGAAGAAGAAGAGGAAAAGAAGAAACAAACAAAAGAAAAACGTGCCTTTCATTAATTACTATTTAGCAATTACTTGTTACTCATTTTGTTGGTAAATAATTATAAGCATATGAACGATCTTAATTATTATATAATTACATCTTATTATATACACTTCAGGATTCGTTAAAGTATGACAATCTGTATGTCGAACAAAAGAATGTTGAAAAGCAGGTCGCTATTTTCGTTGTTTTCTGGTATTTCTTTTATTTTGTTTTTGTTTTTTGATTTTACCGAATCACTTTTTGTAAACGTGCAATGTTTTGAATGAATCAAAAAAAAAGCATTTCGTTTGCGTTTGTCCTTCGTTTCCTCATATATTTTTAAGCGAAAGGAAACTTGATTTTGCGAGATGATTTTTTCTTGCAATAAATTCCGATATTTATAAAGAAAAAAAAACAACTCGTTACTCTAAATTATTATTAATAAAATATTTATTTATTTATTTATTTATTTATTTATTAATAAAAAAATTATTAATAAAACGCATTAGATCTATCTACGTTGGATCATTTCAAAACGTAGTTGAGTAACGTGAAATCTATCGAGTATTATGACGAAACGTATGGTATATACATTCTAACGAGAAAACGTATAGTAAACAGCAAATCTGTAAAACATATGGCAACAAGATGATAGTGATATCGGTCGCCAAAAAACACTTGGCTCTACTTGCTTAATCGATCACTCATTATTATTATTATTATTATTAATATTAATACGAAAATGATCTGCTGGAAATAAATTCGATTATGTACACACAAATGACATTATTATTTGTGCCGCCTAAATTTAGTTACTCATTAATATACCTAAATACTTATATATATATATACACATATATATATATATTTTATATAATAATAAAAAAAAATAATAATATTATATATATAATGATTTATTTATTAAGTTTAGATTTATACTTGTTTAATAGTTATTATTTTAAAGATAATTGATTAATATATTTAATTAATTAATTGCAATGATATAAAGATGTTTCATAAAAAAAAATTTCCAAATCATTAAACTTCCGTTTTAACTCAAAAATATCGGATGTTATATTTCATACTCTTAAAACATTTGATAAATTAAATTATGAAACTTTTCTCAATATACTTCATTTTTTTCTATTTCTAACAATGGTGATATTCAACTGTATATTAATTTATAATCATCTGTCTGTTTTAGATTCTTTTATCTTTACATTTAAATTCGTTAAATTTTTACCCACCCAAACTGTGTCAGTAGGTTTCAGTTGAGTAGAAATAAAAATAAAAAACATATTATATAAACAATATACTTACAAATATTTTATTAAAAGTTACGACCCAAAATTAAATGAAATGATAACACGATTTGTTATAGTTATTAATACAGTACTACATCTACTGTAGGAGCAAAATGAACATCGAAAAAAAAAATAATAAAAAATAAAATAAAATAAAACGTATAAAATAAATAAATTGAACAATAATGACAAAGCATAATAAATCCGTCGTTAAGCAGTACCATATCCAATGATAAAAATTTAATTTTTGTTACAATTATGGTTTTAATAAAATATTTGTGGATTTATCTTTTGCATAACATCTTTTTCTTTTATTTTTTTTTTCTTTTCTTATCTTTACAGGTATAACATGGCGGTACAATTC
>OU964967.1:2076285-2088785 GCA_918808275.2 Dolichovespula sylvestris
ACAAAGAGAGAGAATGAGAGAGAGAGAGAGAGAGAGAGAGAGAGAGAGAGAGAGAGAGAGAGAGAGAGAGAGAGAGAGAGAACATTATCGTCGACCGATAATAGCACGTACGGCCCTTCTAATCCGGCCATAATCGTAAACTCAAAATTGCTTCTCGAAATCTGGGCCGGACGATACACACACACACACACACACAGACAAGCGCGCGCACGTATAATCATATGTACCAGTTAAATGCAAAACACGTGTTTATTCTTGATATCGTAATCAACGCAAGACTATTTTTACAGATATTTATCTGAAATTTCAACCGCGTACGAAAAAAGGCAATGCATGATGTATTTTGGCTGCAGAGATGGGGGGTAGTAGAATATATATATATAAATGTATAATGACGAAAGAAATAAGATATATTTTTGGTAAGTCAGTATGAGAATCATGTAGCAATAATATTTATGTACATATGTGTACATATCTATGTACACATATATGTATGTATGTACATATATATACATATATATATATGTATGTACGTACATACTTAAGGTTAAGCTTGATCTTCATCGTATACTCGTTCATTCGAGTTTTTATATATATGTACATTTGATATCGTCGTTTGTCGGTGCTCAAGATGGCTTTGGCACACTTTCAGACACATTCATGATAGAAAACTGCATTTGCAACGAGTTACAAGACATGGTGCGTGTTCGTGTATGAGTGCATTTGTAATAATGTATGAGAAAGGAAAAAATTAAATACGGAAGTGTGTGTGTGTGTGTGTGTGTGTGTACATATATATATATATATATATATATATATATATATATATATATATGTATATATATGTATATTTCGATCTATAATAATTATGGACTTTATATTATAAGTATCTACTTGCTTTGAATTTTTTATTTAATTTTTCTTTTCTTTTCTTTTTCATACACACGATGCAAATTTGCGTAGTTTATCGTAGATATTATCGTGGAGATTGATCGATTGAAATGAGGTCAAATTTCAAAAGATTCATTAACAAAAATTAATCGCATTAATCGTTTATCAATTTCAATTATAATTTCGTTATCGCATGTAAGAAATACTATAATTTAACATTTAACGGTGATTGTTATCGTTCCTTTTCTTTTATTTATTTGTTCTTCTTTGTTTCGTTCATTTTGTTGTTTTTCTCAATAATGTAATTTTAAACGGGAATTTGAAAAATTTTTTTCCTACAACAATTTTATGTTGTATTATATTATATTATATACATTGTTCTTACACTTGATTATATACGATCTATATAATCATTATTAGATTATTATCATATAAATTATTCCGATTATTTTATCATTCCTTTAGACAATTAATTAAATTAAATACAAATCTATTGCAATGAATTAATAAATATATAACAAAAATAAAAGTTTGACATTAGATCGAACCAACGAATGTTCGTTTAGAGTGACAATAATATTGAAAATAATATATATAATATATATATATATATATATACATATTATATATACCTAATCGATAATCTAATCTTCGACCTAATTTTGTAGCTTCGACGTTCGAAACGATAACGCGAACTTGTAGATGATCTAAGACCTACATAAATACGAAACAAATAGTGTTACCAAGGAAAAAGTTGAGAAGAGATCATTATTTTGACCTTTAGAAAATAATGTATGAATTCTATCTAACTCGGACGCAATATACACTCTAATCATCGTGTGGCACGCCCTCGTCTAGTCCGTTACATCGAACTATCTCTTTCATCGTGTACGCCATATAGACGGACAGGCATGATCACATGGAATGTCGTATGCGGTTAGACACTCGATATTTAAATCGAAAGAAAAAAAGATAAAATAAGATTGAACGGCGTAAAGTAAGATATAAAGAAGAAACGAAAGAATAAGAAAAAAAAAGAGAAAGAGAGAGAGAGAGAGAGAGAGAGAGAGAGAGAGAGAGAGAAGGATAAATGGAGAAGAAAGAAATGTTGGGAGAAAGAAAAGAACGGGAGAAGGACTGGCGATAGAAAAGAAAAAAGAAAGAAAAAAAAACAGTGACAAATATAAAGGGCGTAGAAATGAGATAGAAAGAGAAAACAGTGTGACGGAATGTCAGAAAGAAAGAGAAAGGAAGAGGGTGAAAAGAGATTGAGAGAGAAAAAAAAAGAAGGAAAAAGGTTAGAGAAATAACAATGAGAAAGGAAGACAGAAGGAAATTCATTGAGAGAGAGAGAGAGAGAGAGAGAGAGAGAGAGAGAGAGAGAGAGAGAGAGAGAGAGAGAGAGAGAGAGAGAGAGAGAGAGAGAGAGAGAGAGAGAGAGAGACAGTTCGAAAGTGAAAGAGAAAGAGAGACAGAGATAGAAAAACAGTTAGAAAGTGAAAGAGGAAGAGGGAGAGGGGAGAGAAAGAGAGAGGGAGACGGCAAGAGAAAATGAGAAAAAGAAAGAAAGGGTGATAGAAAGACAGTGGGGAAAGAGAAGGAATGACCGATAGAAAGACAGTGTAAAAGTGAGATAGACAGAAAGGTAGAAAAGGTAAGAGAAAGGAGGACACAGATAAAAGTGTTGAGAAAGAGGTAGACGGAAAATAAGACATTGAGAAATAGAAAGAAAGACTGATAGATGATGAGAAAGAAAAAGAAAGACGAATAGAGATCGTCAAATAGCGAGGAAGAGAGATAGATAGAAAAATAGTGAGAAAGAGAGGTAGATAAAAAGACAGAAAGAGAGAGAGAGAGACAGAGGCAGATAGAATGACAGTGAGAAAGAGAGAGAAAGGCAGATAGAATGACAGTGAGAAAGAGAGAGAAAGGTAGATAGAATGACAGTGAGAAAGAGAAAGAAAGACAAGTAGAAAAACAGGTAGACAGACAGTAAGAAAGAGAAAGATAGACTGTTAGAAAGACAATGAGAAAGAGAAAGAAAGGCAGATGGAAAGGCAGGTAGAAAGCCAGTGAAAAAGAGTATGATAGACTGATAGAAGAAACGCAGTGCGAAAGAGAAGGATAGACAGAAAAAAAACTGTGTGAAAGAAAAAGATAGATAAATAAAAAAGAAAATGAAGTGAGAGAAAGAGAGAGGAGAGAGGGAGAGAGATGATTGATCCATATAGAGCCATATGTTTTCGATTAGTCGAAAGACAGAAAATAAAATAAAGATAAAGAGAAATATAATGAGAAAAGAGAGAGAGAGGGAGAGAAAGAGAGAGAGAGAGAGAGGAGAGAGAGGAGAGAGAGAGAGAGAGAGAATAATCAGAGCATAACGACGATGGGATCCGTTGTCGTCTTATTCGTGCGCACACGATCACGTATTTCTTGGTTTTACTTATCTCTGTTTGTCTGTCTGTCTCTCTCTTTCTTTTTAATATTCTTATCGCATGCTCGATGTCTTCTTTCTAAAAATTTATGATAATGCTATATCCTTAATCATAGTATTGTCTATGTACGTGCGTGTGTGCGTGCACGCCCGTTCACGTTATTTACATTTTTACTATAATCTCATATATATATATATATATATATATATATATATATATATATATATATATATATCTTTTTAGTATATATCGTATAAAATTTTGTTTTCTTTCTCCGCCTTGCTTTTCCCCCACGCTCCCAGCCCATCCCCTCCCCTCGTTCTCAATTATTCAAGCCAATATTTATTAATTGTTAATTATTTAATGATTTTATATATCGATTCAATTGAATTCGTGCACGATTTATTATCTTTGATTATATCCCTTTTTATTTCGTTTCTATTCGTTCGACCAGTATTTTTTATTAATCAATGATAAGTATTTCGATATAGAATGTAGGTATTTGTAATAAAATAATATCAAGCACGTAATATGTGTTCGATACTAATTATTAACTGTCTCTGTTGTATCTGGATTTATTGTAAATAACGTACCATTTATTTATAAAATACTGAGACAAATATTATCTCTACAAATATTTCGATTAAAATACTGACAGTTTTTTTATTAATTGGTATAACAACGACCATTTATATTACATATTGATAATCGGCGTTATGAATACTGATCATTTTTTAAATGTACCGATTAAAGACGTTTCAAAATTACTAATCCAATAAATGGCAGTATTTTTATTTATACCTGTCACGAAGTATTGGATGAAGTAATGAGAAAGAAAACTGTATGAATCTTTTTAACAATATTAATTAATTATTAATTAACCGATGGTAAAATTCATTCGATTTAAATTGTACGATTTTAGTTATACAATGTTTGTTTGTAAGATTTTAGTTCGGCAAACTATTAAAAGCGTTTCTTTTTCTGTTTATTTATATTTAGAGGATGAAGCAATAAGAAAGAAAATTGTTAGACATTTTGTAACGATATTAATTAATTATCAATTAAGCAATGGTTATTTTCATTCGATTGAAATCATACGATATATTATTGTAAGATTTTAATTAGATTTAAATGTCTCATTATAAGATTTTAATTTGGCGATATATTAAAAACATTTCCTTTTCCCTATATATATATATATATATATATATATATATATATATATATATATATATATATATATATTTATTTATTTATTTATAAGGAATGAAAGAATAAGAAATAACATTGTAAGACACCTATTAACGATATTAATTATTTAGTAATTAATTAATAGTTACATTCGTACAAGTAAAATCGTACGATTTTAATTATCTAATGTTTGTTTATAAGATTTTAGTTCGGCGAACTAATAAAGTTACTTTTTTTTTTATTTATATTTATAGAGAATGAAGCAATAAGAAAGAAAATAGTTAGACACTTTGTAATGCCGGAATGCACTATGCAAGATCGTGTATGTGTGTCTATGTATGAATGTATGTGCATCTGCATGTCGAACGTACGTACGTACCTATATATATACGTACCTACGTATACATGTATGTATGTATGTATGTATGTATGTATGTATGTATGTATGTATGTATGTATGTATGTATGTATGTATGTAGGTATATAAATTTAAACATCTCGTTCGTTCTATCGATAGTGCTAATTTTCTATCTTCTCTTGTCACTTTTCCAATCTCTATCTCTATCTCTCTAACGAGAAAAGTTTCTATCTCTATCTCTGTCTCCGTTCTCTCTCTCTCTCTCTCTCTCTCTCTCTCTCTGTCTCTCCCCCCCCCTCTCTCTCTCTCTCTCTTTATATATATATATATATATATATATATATATATATATACACATCTACATCACTTATTAAATTAGTTCTTCTCTTTCATAAAACGACCGACCGGTTCATCACAATTTACACTTTCTTTTTATCTATTGTTATCCGTTTTATGACTACTATTCGAGTTTAATCACGACATTTGTTTTCGTTTCCTTTCCTTTTTTTTCGCACGCTTCGACGATTGACCTTTTCGAAACAATTAGAGTTAGAAACATAAATGGGATAAACGAGATTGTGAATATCACTCGATGTGAACTTTCAGCTTTTCTCTTTATGTCATTTTTATTTTTTTCCAGATTTCTATTGTTTTCAAAGCCCGAGTTATTAAAAAAAATAATAAAAATAAAAATATTTGATTCAATTTATTTTTCTCTGTTACGTACAAAAAAAAAAGGGAAAAGGAAATGTATTTCTATCAATAATTGAAATAAATTCCATGATAAAGAAATTTTTATAAAACTCTAACGGACTGGCGAATGAATATTGGTTGAAATTATAAAGTTTGCAAATAAACGCAGATAAAATATATTTGCGAGTGCCATTTATTCGATCGATAATTAAAAAGAAAAAAAAAAAAAAAAAAATCATTTAATCGGTATTTTAAATCAATGATCAATATTTATAATAAAATATCGGTACGTAATACAAACGAAATTTAATTATTTATAATGGTCAAATTATTTATACACAAATATACTGAACATTTATTTTAGAAAATATTTACAATTAATTAATACGAATAGATAAAAAGTAAATAAATAAAAGAAGTTCAGAGAAACGCTTATAAATTATAACTATTAAAATGCAACGTAAAATCTGATGTTAGGTTTTGAACTTGAAAGTTGGATAACGATATTACGTCCTCTTTTCATGGGACTTGCAAAAAATTTATTATAAATACCATAGGCAAAGGTAGACAACAATGGTAGAATATATTAATGTAATTATTCTGTTTTTCAACAAAAGATTTGACTCATATTCTTTCGTACGCCCACCAAAAGAGATATTTACGAAGTGAGGTTACTCTTACGAGGAAAAAGAAAAAAAATAATAAAAAAAGAAAAAAAGACGAAAGCCATTTATAGTAAGCAAAAAGTGTAACGAGGCAATTTCCGCATGTTGAATTCTCCGTCGCGGAGTCACTATCGCAATTATCGATCGTCTCTCTATCTGGTACCAAGCGGTACACCTTCCTTATTCTCTTTCACACATTGTCTCTCTCACAGGTACGCATCATTGGCACTTGTTAATGGTTTTTTTTTTTTAAATCATTGGAATATTTTCGACAAATATCCATACACCCTGTTTGTTTTTTACTTTTATTGCGATAATATACTCTCGTAACGTTCCGAATTTCACGATATTTATTAATTTATACGGTCAAAAATTTATTATCAATCTCGATATTAGATTGCTTTATATTGAACTATCGCAACGTGTGCATTTTACGGGCCGATGAAGACGAACGGTTAATGACGTACCGTTAACGTTGCGTTGACGGTGCGTTACCGTAAACGAACAGTGAAGATCGTAACGCCGTTGCGTACACGTCCCGTTATTTTTATCATCATCTAAAAAGGAGGAATGAACCTTCCAAACGTTTGAAGATTTTTCGTCAAAATTATTCGAATATTTTTGACAAATATCCATACAGATTGTATCAGTTTTTACTCTTATCGCGATAATATTCACTCATAACGTTCCAAATTTCGCGAAATTTATTCATTTATACAATCAAAAGTTCATCGTCAATCTCGCTATTATGTTGCTTTGTTGAAATATCGCACGTGTGCACTTCACGAGTTGATGCAGACGAGCACTTAGTGATGCACCGTTGACGTTGCGTGCACGGTGCGTTAGCTCGTACGACGAACAGTGAAAATCGTGTATATTGCCTTCACGTATAGTGAATTTTTATTTTTTTTTTCGATTTTTTAGCATCATCTAGGAAAATAAACACGAACTTTCCAGATATTTAATTTTTTCATCAAAATTACATATTTTTTCGACGAATATCTATACAAGCTGTTTCAGTTTTTATATAAAATCGCGATAATATTCTCCCGCAATGTCCCAAATTTCGCGATATTTATTCATTTATACGATCAAAAGTTAATCGTCAATCTCGCTATTACGTTGTTTTGTCGAAATATCGCACATGTGCACTTTACGAGTCGATGCAGACGAGCGGTTAGTGACGCACCGTCGACGTTGCGTTCACGACGCGTTACCGTAAACGAACAACGATAATTGTGCGTGTTGCCTTCACGTATAGTTTCATTCTCAATTTTTAGTATTTTCTGACAAAAAAAAAAACAAATATAAAACTACCAGATATTTTTAGACCTTTTTCATCATAACTATCCGAATATTTTCGACAAATATTCATCGAGGATTCTTCAATTTTTATATGCGATAATAATCGTCGTCGTAACGTACATTTGTTATTAAAAAGTAAGATATTTTTGTTTATAACGATGAAAAATAGAATTTTTACTTTCGCAAATAAAAAGTAGCAAGTAATATTTACTTTCGCAAATGTTTTAATATTCGTAAAAGACCTAATGAACCGAACGGTAATTAATTGTAACATAAAATATAAATAATTTATATGTTGTCGTTTCCGCAACAGTTAACAAAATATATCACTATTCCTTTTGGAGCACTGTAAAACGTTCATCTTATCGTGGTTAATGTCAAACATGTTAATTTTCAAGAGAACAAATATTCGATATGTGTTTCTTATCGTGATAAATTGAAATGTTCTACTAGTTCACAAGTAACAAATGTAAAAACGTCCTACTTTTACGTTAAGCGGGTCAAATATGTAACTTAGGAGGCCGACTTTATCATAGAACGTAGCTGACCACTGCTGTTCGAGATCAATAGTCCTCAAAACGCGAAAGGAGAAGAAAAGAATTTGAATGTTCGTTGCAACGCGGCGAACGATCCGAAACTAGGTCATTTTAAAAGATAAGATCTTTTTATATATATATGTATATATTAGACATTATTAAAGATATCATTTTGTTTGAACAATCATAAGCTCATTGCTATTCAATAAAATTTTCGAACGATGCATATATATATATATATATATATATATATATATATATAAATTATGCCATATACATGTTTACCGAAAACGATCATTCCAATTATAATAAAAAAAGAAATTCGCGAAGATAATTTAATAAATGTAATATCTCTATCGATAAATAGGCCTTGCTTATAGGAATGATAAATAGGTGTAACGTTGTGTTGCGTGGGATTTACTTCGATATTCACTTACTCGTGTGATCTGTGTCCAAAAAAAAAAAGAAGAAAGAAGGTAGAAAAAGAAAAATAAATAAAAGAACACTAGCGAACAGCGAGTCGCAACTGAAAAATTATAAAAATGTGTATATACGTAATTATACTTATTTTATTAAGTATTAATTAATATTTTTATTTAACATAAAAAAAATATATATATATCTTCTTTTTCTTACTCCTTATAATAAACGAGATATTCAACTGGTCATTAATTTATAATCAACATGTGGTTGATGGTACTATACAGTACCACAATATATGATATTTATATTCCTCGTGAATTATACGGCTTTTGTTGCAGACTATTTCTGGATAGTCGTTTAGAATGGTGACTAGTGAACTTACATAAGCAGGGTGGGTTGTGAGAGGGCTAGGGGGACAGATTGATTGATGATAGGGACCGTGCTGACCGCAACGAAGAAGAAGAAGTTACCCCTGCCTTAAATCATCGTTTCCCGTTAATTATATCTTATTCATGAAATATTTGAATGTACTCTCCACGTCCTTTGTTAGAATCCCTTTATGACCTACACTACACATGACTATCGTTTAATTTGTGAGAGAGTACAAAGAATTTTAAAGAAATAAATAAATTTAATTTATTTAACAACAAAATTCTCTCTCTCTCTCTCTTCTCTCTCTCTCTCTCTCCCCCTCTATCTATCTCTCTCTAAGTTATAGTAATTAATCGTAAAATTAATGAATAAAATAAAAGAAATAAATTTATATTAACAAAAATAAGTAAATAAATAATAATAATAATTAATACTTAGCAAAAAATGGAGAAAGAAAAGAAGCCCCTTTCTATAAATAATTACTTATTAGGTGATCCTTACGTCTTGCTAAGAAAGGAAAAAGAAAAGAAAGAAAATTAATAAATAAAAAAATAAGACAAATTATTAATTAGAATCGATCGAATCATAGCACGTCAATTTCATAATTTTTTCCGTAACGAATTACAATGCGTCTCTATCGGAATCGTTTCCATCTAAGTATGTATGTATGTATGTATATATGTATGTATGTCGTATATAATAATATTGCAGATGCACGACTTACTTAACCACGTTTGTTTTATTCAGCGCATACATCTGCTCATGTCGCCTATCACGAATCCTCACGTTCCTTCGTTAAAGTTTTTGACGTCATCAACGAACTGGCACGTGTTTTCCCTACTGATTGAGCACCCATCCTCGATGACGATCTTTTTACGTCGAAGGAAAGTCTCAGCTTAGAAATCGAATTATAATGTTCGTTAGTTTATTTAGGAATACTCATGGATATTAATGCAATTAATTGCAGAATTGGAAATCTGAGGAAACGACAAGAAAAAAAAAAAGAAAAGAAAAAGAGATAAAAAGAAAAACCAACAGATAAATGCGTTGAGTTAGCCGATCGTAATTAAAATTTTACAGTATAATAAATTACGAATAAAAAGGTATTAATCTTTGTCGATCTTAAATCTGACGATTATAACGTAATATTATGCTCGGTTTCACGAGAATTTTAAAAATTCGTAAGTTTGGTATATAAAATAATTTCATGTTATATATAAAATATTCCATATTATATAATATATATATATATATATATATATATATATATATATATATATATATATATATATATATTATACACACATGTGTGTGTGTATATCTGTAAAAGCGACATTAAAATTATATGCCTTTACAGAGAATTAACGATCATTCACACTCACCGTATTTTGATCGTTTATTATTCACTATAGCGCATTGAAACGATAAAAAAAAGAAAAAAAGAAAAAATAATACATACATACACCATGTGTCGGAGTTTATGTTGTTCGATAAAACTACGTATTACAATTACATAAGATTAATACACAGACAGTTGATCTCAGGTGCAACACCTGCGTTCAAGGACCGACATTACCATTTGCAATGCAAACATGAGACGTTTTCTAGAACGCAACGTATCAAAACTTTTATGACACTTCCCTATCAGGCGTAATTCCCTTATCTCTCTCTCTCTCTCTCTCTCTCTCTCTCTCTCTCTCTCTCTCTCTCTCCCTCTCTCTCTCTCTCTCTCTCTTTTTCTTACACATACACACGCGCGCGCGTGCGTGCACACATAAAAACATACAGAGGGAGAGACAGACAGACAGACAGATATACATAATGTATAAAACGTATTAAACGAGAGTATGAAATCAGTTAGATGTTATACACGTTACACATTTACTATCTTTGAAATACAAGTAGATGATTAAATAAAGCATTTGGGTTCAAGGACGTATCTAAACACATTTAATGTTTATCTACCCATCAAGATAATTGAGATATCTAATATACTTTATAAAATAACATATCGTACTAAATTATTAACGCTCAGTTAAATTCTCAGTTATCGTGAATTTCATCGAATAAATTTCGAGTTTATCGAAAACTCGAGATAGATGGATAGATAAGTTGATGGATGGATAGAGATAGACAGACAGACAGACAGTGTGATATATATATATATATATATATATATATATATATATATATATATATATAGAGAGAGAGAGAGAGAGAGAGAGAAAATGTTTTATTTTATTTTATATATATATATATATATATATATATATATATATATATATATATACATATACACACACACACCGCTTTAATTGCATTACGTCAGTGATAAATTAATCGACGATAATCGTTTACCTATGTCGCATATGTTGCGATTATTAACGGCTCAATCGATTCTTTGTTGACGTTTCGTGATATTAAAACGTGATGAATTGTAAATGATTTTTTTTCTTTTCCCTTTTTTCCTCTCCTGTTCTTCTGTTTTCTTTGTTTATTCTTTTTTTTTGTCTTCTCATACTATTTCTTCTTTCGTCGAAATCAAATCCTAAGAATCATTACGACTTTTCCACTTGAAATTTCATGATAACACGATAACGATACATTACTAATATAGTAACGAAAAATTGTTCATTAATTTATACAGTTGGTCTTCGTGTCCATTAGTTGTAATAAGATTAATTAAAACGAAAAGAATTATATTTCTTATAAAAAAGGAATTCGTTTGTATTTATTATAATTCGAATTAATAGAAATTATAATTAAAAGTTTATCAAATTGAACGATAGTTTCTCTTTCTTTTTTTTTTGTTACAATCAATTAATTATATAATCAATCAAAAATAATTTCTCTTTTGTCTTCTTTCCTTTTTTGAAATTCATAAGAAAGTATTTACTAATGCATGTAGATATATTATAATTCTTCATTAGTTTAGAATTTATATTTGCGGGTAATTTTGTGTTGGTGTCATTTATTGCTATAATATTGCATTATATATATACTATACAATACAATATATTATATATAATACATATATTTATATGCGATATCATATAATATATTACATACAATACGTCAGTTTATATACGATATAATATAATATATAGTGCATATATATTTATTATAAAACACAATATCCAATGCATATATGTAACTAGTAGATCTTTATATAAATGTATGTATATATCTATATAAATATATAAATGTAGAAATAAATTGATATGTATAATAGTTACACGCAATAGGAATAGTATAATGTGAAAAGAAGCGTTACAGACGAATAAATAAAATAAAAAAATTCGATTTAGGAGAATTAATAGTGTGTGTGTGTGCGTGTGTGTGTGTGCGCGCGCGCGCGCGTGTGTGTACGTATATGTCATTCATTCGTTTTCTAAGACCTAAGCTTAAACAAAACTTGATGAATTCTTGCTATTTGAGTTGCACGGAGTCTGTACTTGACATCTTCCATCTCGATAGATAGGGATATCGTAAACACGTGCCGTTAAAACTGATACAACACACAAACCACAACACAACTACTGATATACTTGCTTTTAAGTAAACTTCTGAATGCTCTAGAGTGAATGTCGAATTTATGTGTACGTATGTGTCTTTGTATCCGTGTCTGTGT
>OU964967.1:2091285-2133785 GCA_918808275.2 Dolichovespula sylvestris
AGTTATTATAAATATCAAGAGATTTCTAGTTAATCTCATTTTAGATTTTTCTTAGAAATCGAAGGCTCGACTTCGAATTGTTTCTATATATAAGTACAAATTAGATTTTAAAAGATAATCTAAGACTTATCGTTAGCCTAATCTCACGTTTTACTCATTAAGAATCAAAAACTTAATTTCGATTATTTTTCTAAAGAAATCAAAACTTCAATATCATAACATTGCTAATATTGATGATTTATCGTTAGCCTAATCCCAGTATTTTTATTTACGAATCAACTAAATTAATTTTACAAATGGTTTCAATTTATCGAAATTATTTATCGAAAATCAATGTATTCAAGTTACGATCGATCCTTCACATTCGTAAAACCACCTTATTTTAATACATCTATATTTTAATTCCCCATTGCCCATTTCCCCATTCCTCATGTGTTTCCATACACCGTTAACTCTTATGGCAAATCAAACGAATAGATAAGTTTCTCATTCGACATTACAGTGATTTTATAATCCCCCTTTTGATCTCCTAACGAACGTAATATTTCCCGGAGTTCTCTATTCAATTTCTAATCTCACGGGAATATTTATAGGAAATCGTGTGTGTGTGTGTGTGTGTGTGTGTGTGTGTGTGTGTGTATATATATATATAAGATAAAATATTATGAATAAAAAGAGAAATCCAATCGAATTCCTTGCAAGGAGTTAGTTCTTGCATTCTCAAAAACGAAAAAAAAAGAAGAAAAAACAGGAAAAAACGAAGCGATAATAAAATCTCCAGAAATGATTTCGCAATATCTTTGTAATTATTATAATTTATACTATTTTTTTATTATTAGGAATAATAAAAAATTATTTTAATAATCTAAAACGTATTGATACATACATCTATTTATAGATCAATGCACATGAACTTATATGTACATATATCTATATGCCTACAAAGATTTATATATATGTATATATATATATATATATATATATATACACATGTAAACTCGGGAACAATCCTTCGAACGTTAAGAAAAGGAAATTACTCATGTTCCAAGAGCGAAACGAAGATGAAAAGAAAAAAAAATGAAATAAATAAATAAAGAAAGAAAGAAAGAAAGAAAGAAAGACAAATAAATAGACAAAAGAAGAAAGGTAAAAAATACCTGGAAACTGAGTCAGGTACGAATATATTCCACCAAGATGGTCTCTTCTGTCTCGTATGGGTGTAAAGTGCTTCGGCGCTGGTGACCTGTTCAACGGGAGGTGCACCGACAACGGCCTTCTTTCTTTTTCTTTCAGATTTCGATGGTTTAACACCGGCAAGCGGATGCCATGACTTTCTTCGTCCCTTTTTAGCCTCGATTATCGCTGCCCTTTCCTTTTCCTCGTTCACGATAACATCCTGTTTCTCTTCGAGTAAATCTTCTGTAACGTAAAAAACTGATCCTCTTCTGGCGGCGCCACCGTCGCTGCTCCTTCTCTTTTCCTTACCATAAACGATTTTCTGTTGTTTCGCATTCTCTTTCTCGTCGAAGGTACTCGTCCGGCGTGCCCTTTGCCAAAGACTGTCTCTACGTGCTTTCAAATCCTCGAGTACGCTGTACCTTCTACTTTTAACAGCTGACACTGTGCTCGGATTAGTATTAGTGGTATTAGTATTAGTGGTAGCAGTAGTAATACCAGTAGTAGTACTCTCTTTCAAGATGGTCGCCGATGTCGCCGATCTAACGCCGGCAAATCTATTACCCATAATCCTGTCGAACGTATTTTCATTTTCCTCTTCCATAGTCGATGGTATCGAATTAGTCGAAGCGTATTTCATCGTGACTTGTTGTCCGTTCTTTTTACTCTTCAAATTATATTCTATCACCTCTTTTTCGTTTTCGTCTTTAATGTACATCTCGCTTTCCATAATACGGATAATTACCGTATTATATTTATTATTATTGTTATTCTTCTTCTTATTATTATTATTGTTGTTGTTGTTACTGTTGTGGAATAAATGAGGGTAACTCAATAGACAATTAACACCTATCGATATATGTCTATGTACATATGTATCAGATAATAGGACAACAATAGTTTATCTATTTATTTATCTCTATTTCTTCTCTCTTCTTGTTCTATATATATATATATATATATATATATATACTATATAATACATATATGTATATATATATGTATATATATATATGTATATATATATATTCTTGTTTTTTGAAGAGTAAAGAAACTGCTCAAGAGGCGAACGACTCGTCG
Organism: Dolichovespula sylvestris; assembly: GCA_918808275.2. Taxonomy (NCBI): domain Eukaryota; kingdom Metazoa; phylum Arthropoda; class Insecta; order Hymenoptera; family Vespidae; genus Dolichovespula; species Dolichovespula sylvestris. The sequence continues at coordinate 2,093,542 of OU964967.1, forward strand.
ACGAAACGGAAGAACGTTATCATTTCTTCTTTCTTTCTACCGCGTTCGCGAGAGACCGTTAACGTGCCGTCACGAATCAGCGGGGGAGCAACAAAGAGAGAAAGAGGGATAAATGTATATGTATATATTTATGTGTGTGCGTGTGTGTGTGTGTATATATATATATATATATATATATATAGATAGATTGAAAGAAGGAATAGTCGGTGAAAGCGGCACGACCGCCTTTTCACTCCGGACAAGCTCTTGTCGTCTTCCTCTTCTTCTTCTTCTTCTTCTTCTTCCTTCTCCTCCTCCTCTTCTTTCTCTTCTACTTTTTCTATCAATAGTCTTTCTCTAATTCTCTCTCTCTCTCTCTCTCTCTCTCTCTCTCTCTCTCTCTTTATATAGTAATAATCTCGTTTGTTGTCTTCTTCAGAAAAAAAGATAAAAGAGACACCAGAGATTCATCGGAACGACAACCACCGCGACCTTCGATCTTTCTTCACAGCTGACCTTCCGCCTTTGTTTATTATAGTCAGTCAGTCAGTTCAGTTAGTCAGTCAGTAAGTCAATCAATCAGTTAGTAAGTGCAGAGACAAATAGACCAGACAAAACACGAAAATGATATTCCTCCACTCTTTTTATTTCTTGAAAATAAAAAGAAAATTGAAATTTTTCTCTCTCTATTTCTCTCTCTCTCTCTCTCTCTCTCTCTCTCTCTCTCTCTCTCTCTCTCTCTTGGTTTTTCGCACGATATCGAGAGAGGGTGGAGGAGACTGTCGAGAGTCGACGATGACAACGAGGAGTTTTTATTTGAGTGAAAATGCGAGGGGAGCAATGAGAGAAAAAAAAGAAAAGAAATGAAAACAAAGATTACAATGACAAACAAACAAATAACAAAATGGCGCCCGCCAAATTCAGCCCTCACCCGCGGAGGGTTGAACGCACGAACGTTTCCGGTTTTCACTCATCGCTTTTCTTGGAGTTACTCGAAAGAACTCTATCTCTCTCTCTCTCTCTCTCTCTTTCTCCCTCTTTCTCTCTTTCTCTCTCTCTCTCTCTCCTCCTCCTTTTCTTTCTCTTTCTCTTTCTCTTTCTCTTTCTCTTTCTCTTTCTCTTTTCCTCGAAATGAAACGGAGCCCTGCTTTCTTCGAGAGAAAGACACACTTTCGCGTCGGAAGAATCTAACGTAATAATTCTTTTAATTATTTATTCTTTTTTTTTTATATGTACTTCTTTTTACATATATACATATATATATATATACGCATCAGACATACATATATATGTATATACATACATACACAAACGTTCTATTCCTTATATCATTTCATTTCGTTCCATTTGATTTTATTTCATCCTTTTTCTTTCGTTCGATTTTCTCACGCCGTTTTTATTTTCGTTCGTTCGTTTTTATCGAATTCGCTGCACACTCGATGAGTAAAACGACACCATATCACGAGCACCATTAACACAACCACCACGACAACGACGACGACGACGACAACGCGACAATGACAACGACAACGACACAACGACGATGACGACACGACGTCGGATGATACTATCTCGTTCACGTATATTCTTTCGCGCTTGCAGACGAAACGACGAACGTCACGAGAATCGTGTATCGCGGCGACTAAACCAGAGAGAACGGGCCCGCTCGTATTTATACGGTTCGAAGAGAGCGAACAAACTGTCTCTCGTGTTCGCGTCCTCATCGCTCGCCTCTCTCTCTCACTCTCTCTCTACCTCTCTCCCTCCCTCTCTCTCTTTCTTTCTCTATCTCTGTCTTCCTATGGCCCCCTCATCACCCTCGCCCTACTCCCCCGCTCCCCACAGTCCCACCACTACCACCCGCCAACCGCACAGCACGATCGCTGCCAGTAAACGCACGATTCTTCGATAGAGTGAGAGAGTAAGTGAGCGAGTTAGTGAGTGAGTGAGTGAGTGAGTGAGTGAGTGAGTGAGTGAGTAAGTAAGAGAGAGAGAGAGATAGAGAGAAGGAGAAAGAGAGAGAGAGAGAGAGAGAGAGAGAGAGAGAGAGAGAGAGAGAGAGAGAGAGAGAGAGAGAGAGAGTACGAGACTACACTGTTGCCAATGTTCGGCCCTTTACGAACCGACTGTACGAAGAGAAGGTACTTGACGTACGTATATGCATTTTTGATATACGTATTAAATTTATCGAGCACACATACACTCGTAAACGCATATACACATATACACGTATACTGGTAAATTTTGTGTATAACGTATAAAAAAAATTACTGATGCCAAATGAAAGTCATTTCTTTTTTCTTTTTTCCTTTTTTTTTTTTTAATGCTTTTTTCTTCTTCTTGCCACCCTAGAGAACATGTATCTGTATCGAAGTTTAATTTGCGATAAATTATTATTACGCAAGTGATATATAATTCTGTAGAATTTTTTCCTTTTTTTATTTTTAGGAATTATTACCGATTGTAATAATTGATATGAAATTTTATTTTTCGGAGATAGTTATTTAATCGAGCTTCATTATTCAAGAATTGCAGAAATATAAAACTAATTTCTTTTTCATAAATTATCATTGAATATAACGTCTTTCAACAAATATTTTTAAAGAAAATTTTATTTATTTATTTATTTCTTTTTTATCCTTAGATCTATCGAAAAGCTTTGTTTGCTCGGTGCATAATAGTGTTTAAATGAAATTCTATTTTCGAACGATCTTCCTTCTTTTCTAAAAAAAACTATCGTTTCAAACTTATTTCTTATTGATAACTAAATTAGAATATGAATAAAACTTTGTATTACATACAATTAGGTAAGTAAACACATTAATGTATGTGTGCGTGTGATCGTAATATGAATTTTTCCTCTTTTTATCTCACACAGGCGCGCGCGCGCACTCTCCAACACACACACACACACACACACACACACACACACACACACACACACACACACACACACACACAAAATTAATCTAATATTAAAATATCATCAATCGAAGATTTCTATTTCTAATAGTTAATCGATGATTGATTAGAGCGATTATTTCGGATCAATAAAATTCCTCAATAAATTGATTATTATGGTATTGTGTCATATTGATCGATCCATTGAATTAAGTTTACGGTCGCCCGATGTTCGATGCTGTCGTCGAAGAAACACCGAAAAAAAAAGAAAGAAAGGAAAAAAAGATAGAATTAGTAACCAGCGATTGAACGAATTTACGAAATGCAACGACATTAGCAATTGCAATTACGACTTTGTTGTAATTCTCACGAGAAAAATTGACGGTTGAATGTAACTAAGTGTATACATATGTAGTTTAGTCGAAACGAGAACGGCTCGACGGCACGAAGGAAGTTAATAAATGGCGTATCTCCTCGAAGACGCTTGTAAATAAGATGTTGTGATGCGTTTTAATTGCCTCCCATGAGGAAGGAGGGAGAGAGAGAGAGAGGGAAAGAGAGAAAGAGAGAGAGAGAGAGAGGAGAGAGAGAAGGAAGAAAAATAAAGAGAAAAAAAAGAACAAAATCACGCGAGAAACGTCATGCCTTTATTAATGTCTCCGTCTCGTTTCGACATACACATTTACTTATGTTAATCGTGTATATTAAAATTATCTTCCAATTTTTGTTTTTGTTTTTGTTTCCTTTTATTTCAATTTTTTTTCAATGAATTTTTTTTTTCTTTTCTTTCATTCTTTCTTTCTTTCTTTTTTTTTTTTTTTGATCATTTATCGCTATTGCTTATTTCATGTTCACACGTTCGGTGTGAAGAGAAAAGATTTTATTTCGCGAAGAAATTTTCCACGGTAAAGTGTTTTACTACGAAAGCTCGCGCGAATACCTTCAATAATTAATTAGCTCTGTGCGTTCTGTTTAGAAAAAAAAAAAAGAAAATAAAAGAAAGTGAAAGAGAAAGACAATTAATTTGATGGACGTTGCAATGCAATTCGTCGACGACGTATAATAAGCTGGAAATGTTTTAATCTCTTTTAAAAAGATATCTCTTATGTTATAGGTCACATAGAGGATACATATGTACGTCATGGCAGCTTTGGAACGTCCATAATTTTTTTTTTTTATCTAATTTTACTTTTTTCTTTCTTTTTTGCTTTCTTTTTTTCCTTTTCTTTTTTCTTTTCTCTTTTCTTCTTTCTATTTTTCCCGATTCTTTTTTCTTTCACTTTTTCCGTTTTTCTTTAAGTATCCACGAAAACAAACGAATTGTTTTTCTCTTTGTTTTGAGATCGCACGGACGAATTGTTTGCAAAGAACGCGGAACAACGATCCGCATTGGATTATTTCTATCTTTTGCACGATAGTAGTATGTATTTACATTATGTAAAAGAGATTTACGAGATGCCATAAAGTTTCTTCCCCCCTGTTGAATCCGTAGGAAGATCCAGTAACAGGGAATATTATCTCTCCTGGTTTCTCGTTAAATAAAATATCTTCTTCGTTATCGTCGTTCATCGACGCTGATGATTCTCCCTATCTCGAAAAGACTTTCCTGATAATATCGCTATACTCTTTTATTGATAATACTGAGTAAACTGCGCATGAGAGACTACCTGCCACTTGTTTTCCTTCTCCTCCTTCTCCTCCTTCTCCTTCTTCTACTTCTTCTTATTATAATTATTATTATTTTTATTATTATTATTAATAATAATATTATTATTATGCGTAAGTATTCGCTCCAAACGCAAATGTAAACAATAATTCATAATGAGCAAAAAAGTTGTCATGAGATTTTATCGTTAAACAGAATTTCACTTCGCATTAAAAGTTTCTTAAATTGAAGAAATTGTTCGAAGTTAATGAAAAAGGAAGTAAAAGATGAAGAGAAAAGAAAAACAAGTTTATTACATCGCGTTTCTTTTTCTCATTTTCTGTAGTTTTTTTATTGATCTACAAAATGAAATACAATGTGACAAATAAGAAGCGAAAAATGATAATGCAATAAGTATATGATCGAATTCTCTGATATAAGGGATAAATTTCATAAAACGAAATTAACTTGAAAAAAATCAAATAAGAGTATTTAATGAGTATATATGTACGAATCTTTCGTGTTTTTTCTTAAAACTTTTAACAATAGATATAAGTAAATCGTAGGTACTCGCATTAAAAAAAAAAAAAAAAAGAAAAAAATTGTAACATCGGTATGATGTATTTATAAAAGAGAAGAAATGTGTGATAGTTGATCAACTCTATTTTTTTTTTTACCTTTTTACCATTCCAAGAAAATTTTAAAACGAATCCTAGTTTCTTTTTAAAATTTTAATAAGTAAAAAGAAATATGTACTTTCATATATGCGTACGTTTTATATCCATATTAAATTAGAAATTGTCCTTGATTTGCTTTTCTTTTCTTCGTTCATTTTCCTTTTTTCCATTTTTTGTCTTTTACTTTGTTAAAGGAAATATATTTTTATCGAGAAATTATTAAATATCCTTTATTACTTTAACAAAACATTCACGCACAAATGATCGTCGATTTATTTCTTGGTTTTTTTTTGCCGCATTTTCATTCGAAAGAAATTTTAATATTAATTATATCTTCTTTTTCTTTTTCCTCTTTTCACATTCTTTAAAAAGAAAAAGAAAAGGAAAAACCTACAACACCCTTTTACGCTACAGTTAATCATTAATACGGTACATTTTTTATTCATTTCAATCCTTTATCAAATGAAATTTTTTTTTAACTTTTGATCACATTAGTTACACACGTAGGATCCATCCTTTATTAATACAAGAAAATCATTATTTCGAAAAGTAATTCGATGTATCCGTTTATTGCGATGAAGAGGAAAAAGAGAGAAAAGAAGAAAAAAAATATTTAGATTATGCAACATGCTTCGTTGATAACCCTGATGCCGTTTGATTCATCGTCGTTGCGCCGGCACATCGACGATACACTTTTAACACAGACCGTTCTTTTCTTCCTTCTTTCCTTTCCTTTCCTTTCCTTTCCTTTCCTTTCCTTTCTTTCGTGCACGTGTTTCGTTGCATTGGATTGCATTGCATTACATTGCACTGCTCTGCACTGTACTGCATCGCGTTGTATTGCATTGCATCGGTCGCGACGCGAGCCGACCTTAACCCGATTTTAAAAGAGCGAACTCGGGCCACGCCCGACCCCTCCCCCATCAACTAACTCACTCGACTGAATCTTCTTTTTCTCTTTTTTTCTTTTTTTCCCTCTATCTCCTCCTCCTCCTCCTTTTCTTCCTTCTTCTTCTTCTTTTACTACTACTACTACTAGTGGTTCTCCCTCTCCCTTTAATACGTCCGCAATTTAACCCTTCCTCGCTATACGTCACACGTTTCTTCTCTCTCATTTTACTTTCATATTTTCCCCTTCAACTCGTACCTGTTATTCCTCTTTCTAACGTTATTTTCTTCTTTCCTCTTTTCATCTTTCTTCTTCTTCTTTTTTTTTCTTTTTATCGTTATCATTATATGTCATTGTTGATCGTATGATTATTTGAAAGATTTTTATTTCTATTTTATTCTTTTTTTTTTTTTTTTTTAAATTTTCTTAATATGTACGTGATGTATGTGACGTACGTGATCTATGTGGAGTATATGTGAGATTGTGTGCTTGTGTGTGTGTGTGGGAGGGTAATGACGTTAAATTTGTTTTTACCGCACGTTTCTCGACATTTCCTTTCATGAAAACATTATAGAAAAGAAAATGAAAAGATTAATAAATTTATATGAACCGAAAATCTTCTAAACAGCTATGTTTCTTTTGGTTTTTTATTTAATCTTCCTTTTTTAATTTATCACGTGGTACGATTCAATATTTATATATAATCGTATCGAAAAACGATTAATATGTATTTGAATATATGTATATATTTCTTTTTTTCTTAATTTATCATATAACGTGTTCTAATTTATAGATAATTTAAACAGACAAAGACATTGTTTCTGCTTTTCAATAGATATTATTTTAATAGTTTCATACACATGCAAACGCATAAAATATTGAAAACTAATAAATTATTATGTCGTTAAATTCGCTCGTTTAGTAACAATAAATGAAATATTGGAATCGATAATAACGACCAGCAAGGTGTTAATTAATCATTAAGAGGACGAGAATAAAAAGTAACATTTGTCTGCCCACGTACGTTCATATATCCGAACAGTTTGACGTCAGAAATGCGCGCGCGCGAGGGAGAGAGAGAGAGAGAGAGAGAGAGAGAGAATTGGTGACAAAAACCTGTTTTTCTCATTGATACATATCGATTTTCGTTTACTCATACAATACACAAAGGACATGTAAAATAAGTCATGACATTTTTTATTTATAATCGTGATGTTAAAACCAGTTAAAAGCAGTAAAATAGTTCTTAAATAATGCAAGACTTTTACGTTTCTCTAATATTTGGGACGAATATTAAATACCTTTCCTGATAGAAAAGTTTTCCAAAATAAATTAAATTAATAAAATCATTTCTACGCCATATTGCAATCATTAGACGATTTCTAACATTACGATTATTATAACAATTTGCAATATAATCAATTGACGAATTAAGTAATTGCAACAATATTTTTAATCGTTATTCGAAATGATGAAAACGTATAATTTGTTCTCGAACAGAAGAAAAAAACGAAATATAAAAAAGAAATTAGAATAAATCCAATAAAAAATTCAATTATATTCTCATGATAGTTCTATCATTATAATTATTATTATTTATAATACAATAAAAAATTAACAAATAAAATAAAATAGCAACAATATATTTTATCCTTATTCAACTCTCTCGGTACGAGTGCCGGATACATCCGGTGGTATCCATCCGATGATCTATCTAAAAATATGTAAACTATAATTGTTCTAGCGTTACTTATATAATTAATAGAATTTTATATAAATCTCTTTTGATATTAAAACTATAAACGACGCTTGTTAGAAGAAACATCGTTTCATTAAGCACTGTTCTTATTTAACGCTTAGGAAAATCTTCATACAAAAGAAGACTGGACTACGCGCTATGAGTGCATTTTCGGGGCGGCGCCCCGTACGACGGGAGTGTCACGATAGACAGAACGCTCGTACCGAAAGGGTTAAGAGAATTAAATGCAAAAAGTTTCGTCAAAAAAAAAAAAAAAATAGAGAAAAGAAAAAAACAATTAGAATATATCTAATTTATAAAAAATTAGATTACATTTATTTTAATCGGTCTAACATTTACATAGTTATTCGAACGAAGTTGATAGAACTTGCAGAACAGAGAAGAAACAGACATTTTTGTAATTACACCCCCCACCCCCCACACACACATAGTGGAAGTTGTTAGTTTCTAATTCTGATGATCCTACGTTAAAACTACTATAAAATGTTTCCTCTAACTCTTTAAAACGATCGTATAAAAGCGAGACTTGTGATATTCGTTGACTTGTACAACAGCTTAGGAGCTTTAATTGGCTGAATCGAATTAAGAACGAGCGGTGTATTTTCATGGTGCAATTCTGTAATTGGTCGCGGACGAATTGACCAATTGTTTGGACAGTTTCGTACGTCCGTATCTTGTTAACTATGACGGTCACTCAAATTAGAAAAGGAAATCTAGGAAGGGAAAGATGATCAAAAATAGCTCTCTATACAAATAAAATACTACTTCCGATAGAAAAAAAAGATAAATATATATACATCGAAGATATATATATATATATACACACACACACATACACTATATTTATATATATTAAAAATAAATCGAAGATCTTAATTAATAATAATTAATAGTCTTAATCAATAATAATAATTTTTATTATTATTATTGTAAGTAAAAAAGATATGTATAATATATATGACTATATATGTTAACTATAAATTATAAAAATAACCAAAAATATCGTGTTTATATATGGGTGTCATTTTTGAAAGATAAAAAATGGAAAATTGACCGAAAAAATTCATAAAAGGTGTTAAAAATTTGACGGCAATCAACGCGTCAGCGATATATAGATGGCACGGACGTTTTTCCGATCTCATACCAATTGTCTTTTTTTTTTTTTAGTCTTTTCCGGCAAGGCATTCGGCTATTAGGTTTCGGTAGTTTAGAAACCTTTTCTGTATTCGCAAATATTCGTTCCTTTACTTTTACATTAAAAGCTGAATTTACTTTAAAATAAGTGTTTTCACTCGATCCACAACAAATAAAACCTAACAAAAGGAAAAGGATATAAAAAATAAAATCAGAAATTAATAGTACTAATAATTATTATTTTTATTACATCATATTATAACTATTTATTTAAATCTCTACAATATCCCATATTACTTTGAAGTCGCATATATATTTGTATTCGTATATATATTTTTATATTTTAAGTTTCATCTTAGTTTATCTTTATAATATTATAAATTTTTATCGAATATTCGTAGTTTGTTTTATGTATTCTTAATCATAAGTTATACTTGATACAATACAATTAGATTAATCTAAGCAATATTACAACTTTTACGTTATATAATTTTCTTCCTTTTTCCTTTCTGTATAGATGTTAAAGAAAAAATTAATTCCAGAGGGTTAAATAATTTATTGTAAAATTAAGACTCAAAGTTAAAATTACTAATATTAAAATAATTAATATTATAAATTTGTCCGTAACTTGTCCGTTCGTTATCAATTAATTCAATAATCGTTACCTCAGACAATACACTAGAAATAATTAATTAAATACAAATCATCTTTATATCGTTAAATAGATCTTGTTATAAATATCTATCGTACTGTACCAGATAATGATAATAAAATAAAAATTTTCGAAGTATGACTGAATTAATCTTACGTAAATAATTTTCTAAGAAGCAATAGATGACTATAGTTATCGTTAGAATCTAGAAAAATATGTTTCACGCACTTTTACTTTTGTAAGAATTGTCGATAGTGATTTTACAAAACGCAAACATAGCAGTCGATGACAAAAAGAGAAAGAAAGAAAAAGGACGATGGAGTGCATCGACAGCGATTAAAGTGATCACAATGATTATGTGTATACATACATACATACATACACACATATATATATATATACATTATATATATATAGCTTACGTAATATGAATCCAACGATTTCGCACCAGTGAAAGTCACCGATCGATAAAAACTTAAAGTCTGAACCGCGCGGTCGTGTCATTTTTATCATTGCAATAGGATGACTTTCGATTCCATTATCATAAAACTAAATTTGTTTTTCTATTTTCGTTCGGAGATCGATGTTTCATATATATAATATATTCCATTAAAACATATTTTATATACTTACGTAATAATTATATAAATTTGTAGATACGCATATAAAATTAATTAATTTTTATAAATAGACGTTATTTTCTATTCGTAAACATCGATATTTAATTTTCTCTTATTTTACTTTTTTAATCATTTAATATTCTATATATAATAAAGAACAAAAATAATTTTAAAAAAATATGTTAATATATATATACACACACACACATACACATACATATTATAATAGAGAATTTAAGGTCGAAAATTAAATACATAATTAATAATGGACATATTTATATTATAAACACAATACATTTCCTACGTATATAAAATAATAGGGAAAAAAGGAATTCAGTTTAAAATACAATATAAATTAATGTGAACTAAGGTAATATAATATAATACAAAAAAAAAAGAAACGAAATTACACAATCACACATATATTTCTTTTAATCTCTTTTCTTCCATTCCATACCAAAGATTTTTCCTCTCTCCTTTATATTTTTTTAAATAATAATAATAATAATAATGCAGAAAAATGATGTTTAATAGAGAAAGAAAAGGAAAACAAGAAAAAAAGTAAAAGAAAACCAAAAGGTGTGTCCATTGGACGGTCCAAGATTATCGATCGTGATGTTTAATTTAATAAGGACTCAAGGAACTATTTGAAAATATCGACGCGTATCGAATGGTAAAAGGAAATACGAAGAAGATGAAGAAGACAACGAAGACGAAGAAGAAGACGAAGACGAGGAAGACGAAGAAGATGAAGAAGACGACGAAAACGATAAAGAAAACTTGTCACAGTATCTTTCTCTCTCTCTCTGTATGCTGCCTATGTGTATATATATATATATATATATATATATATATATATATATATATATATATATCTTTGCTTGTTTGCTCATACGCTTTCGAGGAAGCGACGAGAGAAGCTCGTTGCGATTCCGGTGGTCGTGCAGTAAACCTGTCTCTCCATTATATGTTTCTCTCTTATGTATTTGTCCATATATATATATATATATATATATATATATATATATATATATATATATGTGAATACGACGATAAACAGTTAAACAATAGCACTACACACACACGAACCTCGATTTCTCGGTGGGCTGTATATAGCCTTTATGTTAGTAAAGTTATTTCTCGAAAAGAAAGATCTAAGTACATGTATATACACACACATATATCTTTCTTTCTCTCCCCCTCTCACTCATTCTCACACGCTCTCATTCTTTCTTTCTTTCTTTTTTCTTTTTTCTCTCTTAGGATCTTTCTATCTTTATCTTTATCCCTATCTCTTTCTCTCTGAACGTTTCTATTTTTTAACTTCTTTGGAGACAATGCATTTCTTAGAATTCCTTCACAAATTTCACGAAGCTAAATTCGCGATCCCTTTTCACGTGCAAAGTGAGTGATGATAGTCACAATAAACGAAAAACGAATTTAAATTTACAGAATGTATCGTTCTACTTTACTACGTTTGTTCGCCATTTTGTTTCTTACGTCTGTTTGACGTCATGTATTTTTCTATTCGTACTTTATAGGATTGGTCGATGCGAGGTTCATAATACTTCATAGCTAAATAAATAATATACAACTACACACAAACCCACACAATGTGTGTAATATGTTGTATGATATTATTTACATAATGTATTATATAATATAATATTATTATACTACTGCTATAAAATACAATTATAGTATTGTATAGTATTGTTATAGTATTGTATTATTTAATATATTATATCAGTTAATATATTAATTATATTATGAATTTGTGAATTCTTTAGGAGTATAATCCCGTATCATTAATTGCCGGTTGTTAGGATGCATGTCGTAAACAAAGGCCGAACTACTTACGAAATAAATTTCATTAACTTAGGATGATAACATGAAAAAAATAAACCGAGATAAGAAGTTCTTGCCTTATTTACAGTAGCATTATGTTGCGTTACATTGTAATATATTATAGCATAATTGTATATATTGTAATATAATGTATTCACTATGTATTACTAATAAAAATGAAAATAAAAATGTTAATGAGAAAAGAAATTCGATGTGAGTTCTTCATCAAACCCCCATCATTATCTTCCAATTCAAAAAATTGCACAATTTAAAATTGCGAACAAAATGACACAATTCCCAACATATCACCTCTAGGTTAATTATTATTTCCTGTTTCAAAATTCAAATTTGAAACGAAGTGGCAAAAGTTAAGTTATATTCTTTTGTTAATAGTTTTAAATGCTGTAGTAGAAGCGATAAATTCATCCGCAAATCGAGTTTTGTATTCGGATTACGTGATGTGGGATGAGTTGGCACTCGATATTATTACACCATCTTATCGCATTAGATAACAAATTATTTATTTAAAAGTGACAAACGTCTTGTTGATCTTTCTTCGATCTTTTTCTCTTGTTTTTGCTTGTTTAATTTTTTACAACTATACATTGTGTTATTTAAGATTACATTCTTAAGAGTCATTCAATCGCAAACTATATTAGCTTTATTGCAATTATAACATGTAATACGATAACAAGTGGCTTTTTCCTTTTTCTTTTTCCAATTGTTTTTCATTATTAATACTTCCGTTATTGTTAGATATTTATTGGATATAAACACTTCGGATCGATATCCATTCAATATTAATTTCGAATTAGTTACTATAAAAGTCAAGTGTAAATTAGAAGAAGATATTTTATCATTATTTAAAAAAAAAATCGATTTGGAAATCCGTGTCTTGCAAGAAAAAAGAATTAAAAAAAAAGAGAGAGAAAATTGAAACATTAATCGAACGTCATGGGAAGACGAATTTTACATTTCTTCGTCGTTTCGGCAATAATGAAAGTTTAATTAATTGATATTATTCCCACCTCATAATGATACGCGAATGAAAATTCATCATGACGATATCATCGAGAATAAAGCTGCACGAGTAATACGGATTTAATGATACCATAATTAGCGTACTAATGAGAACTCTCCAATAATTTAAACCGAAATTCATTTTAATCGATTAATCGTTTCAATAATTCAGGTATGTCCTATCTAATTCTTTCGTCCTTCCCTCCCACTTCTTATTTTTCAATGTACTCTTCATTACTATTCGATTGTTCTTCCAATTTCATTATATATTCGGAAATCTTTATTATTTTCTTTATCTTCTTCTTTTTTTTTTTATAGATCTGTAAACAAATACATCAACAAAGATTCTATTTTTTGCATTTATATAGATATTTATAAATTTGATGGAAATGTGATGAATATTTTCCTCTAAATTAATTATTTCAGTTAATTATTAATGTCAGCTTGTCGTTTAATAATAATTAGATTATATTTATCTAAATATTCATAATCGTTATTGTTGCGTAACATCTTTGATAATACGATAATTTTGTATTTAATCTTAATTATTACATTTGTTTATTCTTTTATTTTTATAATATATTCTAATGAAATTCTAATAGGATTTATCACACTTTTGTAATATATGTATATGCCTATTATATATACATGTTATATAGTATTTCTATCTAATAAAAAAATATTCTAGATAAATGGAATACAATATTTTTATTAAATTTAAAAGTAAAAAGAAATATATATATATATATATATATATATATATATATATGAAATTAATATTATTTAAAAACCATTATTATACATATACATATACATATATATATATATATATATATATATATATATATATGTCTGTATTATATTATATTTTATTAAAAGAATATATTACAATATTATAAGTTTAAATAAAACTTCTATTTTAAGTATTATTTAACATAACTGTAATATTATGTATATTACTGTATGTATCTACATAGTAAATAATGATCAACGTATCTTCCTCTTTTTTATTTCATATTAGAAACAAATAAAAAAGTAATTTATAGAGAAAATTTATGCATGTTTCATGACAAGTCATTACTTTCCATAAATTATTCCTTTGCTTTTGTTAAGAAGGAAAGAAAACAAAAAGAAAAATAAATAAAAACTCACGATTATGATCGTTATGTACAAGAGCAAATGAAATTTCTTTCGTTCGAATGGGAAATATTGATTTTAATTGTATATTTTTTTTTAACGAAAGTTCTTTAATAACAATTTTGTTGAAATGTTTACAAGGATTCAAATTTGAAAACTCGATTTTTTATTCTTTAAATTTGTTTTATTTTATTTTTATTATAATTATGATATTTTCTTAATCCTTCCTTGTTCCATTTACAAAGGTATCAAACTTGACGTAATTTCCATGGAATACATCCTATCCTTCCCATCCTTAAGCTAATACATACTAGAATATTCTTTGTCAGACAAGAGGAGCGTCCTTTTCTTTGATAAGCTTTACTCACTATACGAACACTTTTGTTATATACTTTGGAATCCAATAACTTAAACTTAACTTTCTTTAATCATAAACATATGCGTTTTGGTAAAGTAGATAAATAAATTACTACTCATATCCAACATTCGCAAGGGATTTATATTTAAATATGATTAAATAAATGTTATTATTTCATTATATTCTCTCCATCGATATTAATTTAAGGAAAATTTAGGGGAAATTATATCCTCATTGACATTATTGGATATATATATATATATATATATATATATATATATATATATATATTATTCGTTATACTGAATTTGCTTAGGACAATTTATATTTTTGCACTGTGTTGATTATACCAATCAATGAGTGACTTCCGACATTAATTATAAAATTATTCAAATACAAATATAAATGTAAATATAAATATAAATATAAATATAATCATAAAAATTATTCTTTTAATACATAACAAATATTATATGAATAATTTTAATTTAAAAGTAAATTAAAATTAGAAGCAATTTTTCTTCAATTTTTGAATTTGTTCATTGTCAGAATTATCGATAGATATGTCGTAGTTTTTAAATCGAAACGATAAACAGAAAAAAATCCCACAAATATTCCGCATATATTATTATGTTGCATCAGGTTAGACAATGTTACTATAATGTGATATAAGTTGCTTGTTTGTTGAAAATGGTTTGAAAATATTTAGCAAAAGGCAAGAGTCGAGAAATAATTTGTTGTTTCAGTGAAATGACGGTGTGCGACAGGGATTTAGATTGATTTAGAATTTAGATAAAGAAAAAGAAAAAGATGAAAGAATAAAATAAATAAAGAAAAATAAAAAAAAAAAATGTGGAAAATTAATAAGAAGCATTACATAAATAATATATAGTTTGTGTTATATATAGTATATAACGTATATATACGATATAATTGGATCGAATAAAATCCACAGTGGTAGATTTAAAACGTTATCTTCGTCCCGTTATCCCTGTTATATAGAAAGTGAAGTTGATATACACGTTTATTACGACAAGGACGATAAATAGAATAAAGGAGAAATGAAGGAAAAAAAATAAAAAAATGGGAAGGAAAAAACAAAACAAAAAATCTGACAATGCAATTTCAACGTTCAAATCTTTAATTCTCAGTAACAATATCAACGTTAGCTAATGCTTCAAAGTATTACTTCATAATTACGATTACAATCGGTACAAATCCAAGAGAAAATATTTGATTATGAATCAAAAAGCAATTGAGCAAGAATCTTGCGAATACGTGTGCGTGTGTGTATATATATATATATATATATATATATATATATATGTATCTACGTAATATGTGTCTACATAAGAAGACTAATTATAAAATTTTCAGGTCAAGGCCTCTCTTTATCGTCCAACGTTTCGTGCAATTCGGTGCTTACTCTACATTTTACACAATATTTTTTTTTTCCAAAAAGTATTCCAAGTTATAATCTTGCGAACTATTAACGATCGAAATAAGATTCATGAAACATGAAATGTCGTAATATTAAGATAAATGATAAAAAAAATAGTGAATTAGTATATTAAGTAAATGATTAATTTCTTTTTCTTTTTTAAAAATATCGAACGAACGAACAATCTAATTTTTATTGGCGAGAACGAGAAGTGAAAAACATACATAAATAAAAGTGAGAAAATCGAGAAAGTAGGAAAAATAAGTAATGAAACGAATTAAAACGAAAAGAAAAAAAAGTAAAAGTATAATCGATGTTTTACTATATATTATATTTATCTTTATTATATACCATAGGTATATGTGATTATGATGTATTGTATATTATTAATGTGTATAATATAATATATAATATGATATATAAATAACGAATAAATACATCAAATAAATGGCGATATAATTACAATTACCCTTTAGAATAAAAAAAAAAAAAAAATTCATAAATATTCATTATATACAGGTTGTCCGTTCATAGATGTCGGAGGAAATATCTTCAAACTGATTGGGATTTACAAGAAAGTTTAATAAGAAAAAAATCGCACCGTTCTGACTTGGGTTACGAAGTACATGTAAAAATCTTTTTCTTTTCTTCTTTCTTCTTCTGTTATATACACTTGACCTTTCCGACTAACAAAGGTCAACATATTTTTCCTTTTTTCCTTCTTATTTTAGTGCTGTGCAAATTTCTCTGAATTAACTTTCTTGCAACTTAAACTAATCATAAGACATCACTGTACACTATTCATGTACTACATATATTTTATTCTAGAAAATATTTTTAAAAATTTTCAGAAATAATACTTATAAACATTATTTTCTTTGAATTAAAATCAATTTCATTTCTCCAACTACAATAATACTACTTCAAATATCACATAACATGCCTATAATAATACAGATCATTCAAATGCGTCTACATTAATTCACGTTAACGTAACGAGAATGAAAAGTGACTAGAAAAAAAAAAAAAAAGAAAAAGAAGGAAATAATATCTCGTGTAAATAAGAAAAGTAGTCAACCAAAATATCGTCGGTTGAAAGCGAATTAATGAAATTTACGATCGACTAAAACGGAGAGATAAAAATCTCGCATTAGGTTTACAATCGTGATAATAAATTTCTTTTCTAACATTCATTTTTCTTTTCTTTCTGTCCTTCTCTCTTTCCTTCTTCCTTTTTTTTTCTCTTGACACAATTTATAAAAAAAAAAAAAAAAATAAAAAAAAAAAAAGCGTAACGAAAGTATAATACGTATTAGATTAGAAAGAAACGTTTAAAGAAAAGCATTAAGTTGGAAACTCAATGGTAACGTCTAATTAGCGTGACAAGGTGCTCGACGTATTATCGATTAATTATCTGTCCTATAAGAATCGAGGTATGTGTTAATATCGAAGAAAACGATATCATCGTTCTTGACCCACGACACTGATCACCTTTCAACGATAAATTGTTAACTCTCTTTCTCTCTCTCCCCTCCCCCCTCTCTCTTTTTCTTTCTATCCCGTGGGAGAACGAGATCAAATATCTTTCTCTTTATCTATCTTTCTTTCTCTTTCTATCTCGTGGGAGAACAAGATCGAATATCTATCTCTTTTTGTCTCGTGGGAGAACAAGATCGAATATCTCTCTCTCTCTCTCTCTCTCTCTCTCTCTCTCTCTCTTCCTCTTTGTATATCTCTCTCACGACTATATAATTTCGAATCAATAAATTGGTTCTGCTCGTTGAACCGTCGGAATTTCAAAGCTTGGATCACACCCTTCCGGATGTTAATACTTAATCCAGCTACGAAGAAAATGACTTTGTTGATATCTTTTCGCTCAAATCACCTTTTGAGTTACCTATTGTCTATGTCTATCAAGTGTTAAGATTAATGAAGTAAAATACATTTATCTCTTGATTCCGTTATACATTTTTATGTGTATGTGTGTGTATGTATGTAGTTATATATATACTTATATAAATACACACACACACACACACACACACACACACGCGCGCGCGCGCGCGTCGTTTATTCTAAAAGTGCCTTAAAAATCCATTTTTCTTTTGGCTGTAAACTGTTTAAAAATGAATATATCACGTAGAATATGAACCATTATCAACGTTACCTGGATTATTTTGATTGAAAAATAAATTTAAATCACTATCGAAATAAATGCCATATATATATATGTATAAATACGTATATGTATGTGGAATTATTTTGTTGATATAATACAAGTATTGTATGAATTAAAATTTAATAACCCTATCATCGAACAATCGCCGTTACTTGATGATATTAACAATGACCTTGTTTTTCATTAACTTCACATGAGTTTCGTAGTCTTAATGATACATAGTCGATAAAACCGAAAAAAAATGAAAAAGAGATAACGTTGCAATTTTTTAAACAATAATTTGCAGAATAATAACATTAAAACAATAAGTGTTTTGGGTATGCCAAATTGACGACCTTCCGTACAAAAAAAAAGAGAAAAAAAAAGATAAAAAAAGAAGAAAAAAGAAAGGCTTTATAAAATTGATATAACAAATATTCTCTTAACTAATAAAAAACATAGTAAATAGAATTAAAATAGATACTAAATATAATCTACATCACTTAAATATAGTTCTCTCATTTTAATAAAGAGGTAGCCACGGTCTATTGACCTTATATATATATTTATGTTTATTAGCTTAAAATGATCCTTCACTACCACTCATATACGTGTGTATGTATACGCATATGGGTACTTATATGTGCATATATATAGTACACACGCATTTTCGTAAGTGTAATGCATGTTCGTTCACAAAAATATATTTCAGATCGAAAATGTTCAGTTCTGTTCTCAAAAATATCTAAGAACTTGTAAAAAAATTAGATCTTATTCACGATTTACTATTAGATTTATAAATTATTAACAATTAATCATAATAATTTAATTCGATGAATGTTCGTGTCTGTGAACATTTGAACAATGGTCGAATATCATAAATATCATTGAAATTATCGAAGTTTCATTATTTTGTATACACACACACACACACATATATATATATTTTTTTAATTCCGAATACAACGACGACCGACATATTCTGCGTGTAGAAAAAAAAATAAGATAAAATTATTTCACATGAATGTGGGCACGATAATGCTTCGTTAAAAATTAATACAGAAAAATACGTGATAATAAAATAAGACTGATTTTAGTTTCGACATATCGTATAATACCTATCACATGCACACGCGCACGCACGCACGCACACACACACACACATTTTATGAACGGATTGGTTGTATTTATCTAATCTGTTTACACAAGCTGTGTTTAATACTTGTGGTCGTTTTAAAGAGTAATGTGGCTCGTATTAACAACGGTTGATTATTAGAAAGTTATACGATTTCATATCAACACATGCCTCCAAGAGAGAATTTTCATATGGTTGAATAATAACAATATGCATTTTATTTTGTGGTTTCACAAAGGAAATGTTTTCTAACTGTTATGTTTTATTGCAATAACGACAAATATTGCACAAGATTTCCGGTTCTTCAAATGTCATCAATTTGTTATTTTACATGCTCTTACATAGGACGATAGAAAATTACAGGTCATGAACAATATAGCGAGATTTTAAACTCTTGTTAAATTTTTGTGATTTGTTGAAAGAAAAGTAAAAAAAGAAGAAAAAAGAAACGGTTGCCGTAAACTTTGACCTTGATCATGAAATTTGAGATCAAAACATTTTTTTCTCTCTTCTTTTTTTTCTTCTGCCAATAAGAAATGATGAAATTTTTGATGGGTTTATATTTTTTTCTTTTTCGTTTTAAATTGAAAATGTTTAATATTTTATATCTAAATAAATATTTGGACACTATCGTACTTTGTATTGAACGAATATTTGTATTTTATATATAATTAAGTGAGGACATGATATTATTTTTCATTTGAAAAAATATTATATATAAATAAATAACGCTATTAGTATTTCTTTTTCTTTAATTGAAAATTTGTAATATTTTATATTCCAATAAATAATATTATAGATATATTGATTAAAATTGGTGAAATAAAAAAAAAATTTAAAGAAAAATATCTTCAAAACTTCAAATCATAGCTAATCAAAATCGAACGATCTAATGTTTATATCCTATTTTGTTCTATTTTCAATCAAATGTGAAATCACATATTGGCAAAAAATTATTTTTTGCCCGCAAATCGTAATTCCAAGCTAGTTAAACGTCATTAATTCAAAAAGAAAAAAGAAAAAATTATAATCGCTCCGATTTTATTTTACTGCACGAGAGAAAACCATTGACAAACGTTTATAATTAATCCTAATTAATTATTTTCATCGCTGTAAAAAATACTAAATGCAACGTAACAAAAAAAAAATTAAATTGTAAATACATATTTTCAAAGCTTAAATAAAGTACGGTCACAATGCGTACAATGAAACATTCTTGTTATTAAAATAATGACGAGCAAACATTGTCGAGAATAAACTTGATTTTTTCAAACGGATCTTCGAATTTTATTTTCAAACGGATAAATTTTTTATTTCCGAACGTGGTGAATTCGATTAGAATAAAACAAAAAAAGAATAAAATAAATAAAAAAAGAAGTTGAACCTCGAAGCGCAAAAAACTCTCCATTAAAAAAAAAATTATGCGAAGCTATAAAAAACAAAGAAAAGAAAGAAAAAAAAATTACATAAATAACGTCGCAAACATAATCGATCGATAAATAATATTCTGTTGATTCGAGGCGATAGAAAATTGAAAAAAGTGATTAATTCGTACGAAATAACCAAGACAGTTCTCGTTGAATGTTATTGCATAGTTCGCCGGTAATACTACAATAACAGACGTATCATTGAAATAATATACAAAAACGACTAGGAATCACGAAGCTTCTCAAAAATGTTATGTTACAAACATTCGAAGCGGGTGATAGGGAGGCGGGGGGTAGCAGGGAGGGCAATTCGTGATAGATAACATTACGAACTAATGCATTGAGATGAAAGAAAGAAAAAAATGAAAGAAAAAAAGAAGAAAAACAAAAAAAACGAAAAAAAAAGAAAGAAAAACATAAAAGAAAGAAAGGAAAAAGAAGAAAAACGAAAAACAAAAAGAAAGAAAGAAGAAAAACAAAAAAGAAAAAAATGACTAAGAAAGATCACTGATCTAGAGAAACTCCTACAAATCGATCGATGAATATTACGTTTAAATATTCGACAAGATATATGTTTGAAGTCGTAGACATAGAAGTACTGGGTGTTTGGGTGGTTGGGTTGGAGATTGGGGTGGTTGATCGGGGTATAGGGAAGAGATGGTAGGTGAAGAGAGAAGAAAGGAGAATCCAAATGGCGTCCGATTTTACGCTTGGAAACCAGACGCTCGACGGCATTCCTTTCGGAAACCAAAAATATCTTTCTAAGCGTAAACGAAAGGTATTTTGCAATAACGATTTCCGAGGGAAAACAAAAACAGTTTATCTCGCGGAAACGTTTGTACGTTGACTTTACTTCGATCGTACATCTTCCTCTTCTTTTTCTTCGTCTTCTTCGTCTTCAGGATTTCAACAGGAACGACGTAAACAGAGACTTGAGAGAGAGAGAGAGAGAGAGAGAGAGAGAGAGAGAGAGAGAGAGAGAGAGAGAGAGAGAGAGAGAGAGAGAGAGAGAGAGAGAGAGAGAAATTTGTATGGTTAGGAATGATTTTTAGGTATGTGTATGTATATGTGTATATATATATATATATATATATATATATATATATATATATATATATAAATGTGTATGTATGTGTAAAAAATTTTATAGATCTATTGATAGAACTCATTGAGAGGTTCAAATATTCGAATAATCTTTATTATAGATATGTATGTATATGTAACTAGGCTATAAATGTTTTTTACTTATGTGTGTGTGTGTATCTATATGTATATCGATCAATATTTTTATTAATTAATGGTAAATATTTTACAAAATAAATGATCTTCGTAAATCATAAATGCTTTCTCATTTGTCGATCGTGTTTTTTTAATTGTTCTGTAATTAATTAACAAATTTAATTACTTTTTTGTTTATTTTCGGTTACTAGGCGTAACAAAGAGATTGAGAGAGGAAGATAGCGATAGAGAGATAGAGAGAATGTGCGTATTTTTCATATATATATGTATATATATATATAACTCGAATTTTATTTTTATGAAAAATTACTTAAATTTTCGATCTTTCTTTACTCTTCTTTTTATTTTCTGTTTTTATATTATATCATTATTATTATTATTTTGTTCTAGTTGGTTTGCAGCATGGGTCTTCATTTTATATGTATGTGTAACACGGTTGTAAATATTCTTCGCTTCTGTATTTTTTTTTCGTCAATATTTGTATTAATTAATGGTAAATATTTGAGTAAAATAAATGATCAGTACCATTGGTACGAATATTTTGATTTTTAATATGAACAATTGAATGTCATAGTTACATTGTATTATTATATTATTGTAAATAATGACACGTGATTTATTTAAAATACCCATCTAATAAATAGAAGCCATAAACAGCCATTTTCCTCGTTAGTTATGTATATTTTTTGAATAGTTAGTTAATTTATTAACCAAATCAATATTTTTTATTTTATTTTATTATTATTTTTTTCTTATTATCATTACTATTATCTTTATTATTATTATTATTATTATTTTTATTGATCAGTACCAAAGTATTTGATGTTACTTCGAAAGAAATATATTCTAATGTATATATACGAAATATATATAGAAATGATTTTACGTATCTGTGTACGCAGAAGAATTTTATAGATTCAAACAATTAATTAATTTATTTGTCGTTTTTCTGTTTTCTTCTCTTTCTTTCTCTCGCGTTTTCTCTTTCCGCTCTTAATTACTCTCTCTACTAATGTCTTATAATTTTTAATCCGTTTTAATTATGTTTTAATTATGTTTTAATTACGTTTTGATTACGTCCCCTGCTTTCACGCTCTCTTCGATAATAACAATTAACAGGTGTTGTCGTATCTTTTAATTCTACATAATTCTTAACTCTTTCATAGATTTATCGCTTTCTTTATAATTCTATGCAATTTTACGCATTGCAATAGAGTCAACGAGCATGTATGCGCATGTATTAGCATAAGTGTGCACTTATCGTTAAAAGATAATGCAATAAATCTTTTTCTCTAATATATAAATATTAAAAATAATAATATATAATAATATAGAAATCTCCTCTAATATATATATATATATATATATATATATATATATATATATATATATATACATATATATAAGGAAAAACAGTTCATAAAAAAAATATACAGTATTGCATTCAAAGATTTATTCAATTGTTTCCATATTGTGTGTGTGTGTGTGTATTTATTTTAATTTCGGACAAAGATTTTAGAAGAAATATCTTTCAAATGATATTTAAAAAAACGAATCTATTATGTGCATATACAGTGTACACACATGCACAAACCGATTCGAATGAAATACAAAGAATATTAAATCTTCACATGAAATTTTGTAGAATTCAATTTTTCTGTTGCGAACGTTGACTCCTTTTAATTTTCGTTAAATAAAATAAAATTTTATATTCATTTTTTTTTATTTTAATAAAACTACGAAAAACACTATAAAAAAGGTAATTTTAAAGATAAGAAAATAAGAGAAAAAAAGTAACGAGATAAATAAATTTCTTTCTAATCGTTGATATTCATTTTATCGTTTTTATTTTCTATTTTGTAACTCTTTGAAATTTTATTAATAAATCCAATGTGCTTTACATTTACGTTATCATAAGTTATCCTAAAAAAAAAATTCTACACTTTGTCCGAAGTATTATATAAGAAAAATAAAACTTTGTAAATTGTTATATCTCATCGATATAAAAATTCTGT
Organism: Dolichovespula sylvestris; assembly: GCA_918808275.2. Classification (NCBI taxonomy): domain Eukaryota; kingdom Metazoa; phylum Arthropoda; class Insecta; order Hymenoptera; family Vespidae; genus Dolichovespula; species Dolichovespula sylvestris. Next base: position 2,117,576 of record OU964967.1, read on the forward strand.
ATCATTTATTTATAACTATATTTAATTAATTTTCGATTGAAGTAATTTATCATAAAATACATGTTATTCGATTTCGATCGAAAGGAGACCTCGATTTTTACAAAAGAAAATATTCAGAAAATAATTTCGCAGATATAATCGAACTGTTTTAATGTTTTAATTTTAGTCTTTAAACTTTTCCTAAATTTATTGTCACGTAATATAAATTTTAAATTTAATATGAAACTTTTAATCTGGTTTAAATAATTTATATATATATATATATATATATATAAATATATATATCATGATACAATATATCATACGCTCGTAATGGATAATTTTCAAATATATCTTAAACTTTAATCGTTTTCGATAAAATTTAAATAATTTTTCGTACGTATATGTATACAAAATATGTATACATTATATATGTATGTCGCACATGGTACATTGTTTCGACTAAAACGAGGTTGTAAGAAGTTTTCATGATCGAAATCGATGTGTTCGTGACACGACACACGTAGCCATTCGATTATCGCTCGTCTCAAAAGCCAATAGGATTCGAGATCGAGCAATTTGTGGAGAAAGTCGTTTTTTCTTGCAAGGCAGACTCTTCGTCATTTGCAAGGTGATATTTATACTACTGACATTGGTACGCCATAAAAAAAAAAAAAAAGAAAAGGAAAAAGAAAAATAAAACAATAATGAACTCGTATTTTTTAAAAGGCTTATTATATTGTACCTCAGCTCCGTTGTCGTGATTAATAATATCGATATTACGCTATAATAAGTTGTAGATAAAGAAACAAACAAAAAAAAAATATAATGATAAAATGATAAGAAAAAAAGAGAAAAAAGTACAGTTGACTCATTCGAACGAGATTGTAATTATTATAACAATAACAATTAATTGCATCGTTCGTTGATACTCGCCTTTTTTGAGATTTGCTTCACTTGTTTCTTTCCTTTTCCATTTTATTATAATTATATACTATAAGAATATTATTGAATGATATTTATTGGATCATTTGATTTTAGACTTTTTGAAAATTGATTTTTTTTCTTTTTATATATTTAATAATATATTTATATTTTTTAATTTTAATAATAATTAATGAAACTAATTGAATACTTAAAAATTATTATTGGACTTTCTTGAAATTATGTTTTATATAATATTTATATATACATATATACACACACATAAATATATTAATATATAATATATAAATATATAAATATATTATATTTATATATAAATGAGTATTTACGTATAAGTATATTTTATCATTCGAATATTTAAAAGTCGAAAGAATTTCTTGTACAAAACAAGGAGAAAAGAATATTAACAATTTTTAAAATATTACAACACGAGAATAGAAATTAAAAATTCCTCATACACAAAAAAAAGAAAAGAAACAATATTTAAGTCAAGCAATGATTGATTAATAAAATAGATAAAAAAAAATAATAATATTAAAAGAAAAATCAATTAAGATGCATCGATTATTGAATCAAGATCGATATAATAATAATAATCTGCGAGTGAATATTTCAGCTAATAATAATCACTGACAATGAGATAATGTTGTAAAATATTACGCTACAAGAATAAATATTACAGATTACCAAAAAGAAGAAAGAAAAAGACGAAAAAAAGAAGAAGAAGAAATAAGAAATAAAACAAAATTCAAATATGCCGAGTTCAAATAAAAGGTCGAAAATATTCAAATAAAATGTCGAAAATAATTAAAAGAAAGAAAAAATCAATTAAGATAGTATCGATATAATAACACACAAGTGGATGTTTCAGTTAATGATAATTATGAATACGATAAGAAAGTAAGATAATATTCTTAGCGGGAGACCTAACGAAGTGGAAATTCGTTGGATGTTAGTTCCCAGAACGAACGAACGAACAAACGAACGATCGCGATCACGATCTTGATCGCTTAGAATGGAAAAGATCGATTCCTATATATTATAAGCGAATCTCTATAGAAAGTTTGTTTTGATCGATCGCGTTACTTCTCGTAAAACTAGCTTGGGTTGTTCCTTACGAATGATCAATAATAAATTGATCGTCGTTCGACCATTATTAAAAAGCGGAAATTATCGAGACTCGTTAATGTACTCAGGAACTGCTCACAAAACTATACACATATCCTATCTCCATTTTCTCTCGGCAAACGATATTTCCAAAGGAAATTTCATTTAGAATTTATGAGCGCGCATAAAAAAAAAAAAAAATAAATAAATAAAAAAGAAAAAGGAATTGTTCTATTCACACTGGTGGGATCTATGAAAACATTGGAGTATAATAGTGACGGAGTTTGAAGTTAAATTTTTGATTTCTTTTTTTTATTTTTTGTCTCTTTTCTTTACTTTACCTTTTTATGATCATCGAAATCAATAATTATTAAACAACAAATATCAATCGAAAGAGTCATATTTCTTCATTTATACGGGTTATCTCATTTCATACGATAGACATTTATTATCTTCTATAACGATTTCTATTATTAAAAAAAAAAAAAATTATTATGACTTACGTATCTCGACAATAGTGTCATCTCTGAAGTAATTGTAATAAATATTACATTTCTCCCTCGAAACCAAAGCAACCATTTATTCGAAACGTTTGTTTATAAAATCAATAGAATCAGAGATATTTGTGCATATTGTTTCAAATGAGACATCCTTTATATGTTATTTTTAAATTAAATATCAAAATACGAACTCTTTTTAAAATGTAAACACACACATTCATACATGTTGGAAAAAATTGTTCTATTAATATTATATATATTGTATAATTAGACGAAATCAAAAATTGTGGATATATAAATCCTTATATATGTAATATTTATTAGAAAAAAACGAACATTAATTTGACTAATTAATAATATATTAAAAAGAAAAGAAATTAATCCTCCAAAACGTTTTATCATTTCTCATGTGTTCGTCAAATATGAGAGTAGATACTTCAATAGCAAATAACGAGTACAGTCATTGATCGAAATCTTTCTCGAAAAAAAAAAAGAGAGAAAAAAAATGTTCTCCCGTGTTGCTCATCGCCAATAAATGAACCGTGCAGATATGATAATTGGCAATATATATTAGCATGTAATTTAAAACCGACACACGAGGGAATAATATTTTTCTGAAGCTTACATTGAACATAATCATGTAAAACATACTCACGCACAGTTCATACCGGTACAACGATACAGACATGACGATTACTCACCTGAAACAGAACATCGCAATTTTACATTAATAATACAGAAATGAAAGATACAATTAAAAAAAATTGTAAAAAATAATAAATTAATTAAAATTGTTGAAAAATTCATATTCGCCTTTGGTGGTGGACACGTAAACAAATTTATTTTTTTATTTCTCATCTTAGAAATAATCTTAATATTTTGAAAATATTAATTTCGACTATTCAGTATTTTATATGTTAATAAATAATAATTAAATACAATAATAAATAATAATAATAATATATATATATATATATATATATATATATATATATTGTTAAATGTGTAAATTTATTACATTACATAATTTCGTATGTTTCATTTAAAATATAATTCAAAATATATTCACGCTAGAGCAATGTGATTTATTAAACAGTATAATATATTTACACTGAAAACAATATAATCTAACAAATCATACATTTATTAACAATATGTTATGGCTTCCGGTTCCGGTGAGAGAGTGAGTGGCAGGTGTGAGTGAGTGTGTTCAAAATCTTGGGGAAAAAGGAGGTAAAAGAGGAGAGTGGAATTAGGGAATTGTTGTAGAGAGGGTGAGAGAATAGGGGTGGTGTGGTGGTGTATAAGGGAGAGCGGCGGGAAGTTGTTGTTAGGGGGAAATTGACAGGAAAAGATTAAAGAGGTTAGGTTTAGAGAAGATAATCTGCGGTGGGAGGGCAGGGTGAGGAAGGAGTCTAAAGACAATTGAAGAGAGATATCAAGTGTGGAGGCGGGAAAGGAGTGGCGCTTTGGTCGCGAAGGACAGAAGAAAAGCGGGATCGGTTACGTAGTCGCGAAAGGAGGTAAGACGGGAGGAATATGGAGGAGATGGAGGGGGTAGGGATGGCGGTAGAGTGTGTGGAGAGAGTAGGAACAGAAAGAAAAAGCGGCCCAGAGGAGGGAAAAAGGAAGGTAGGAAGACCAAGAAAGGTGGATGAGCTAAAGAAAGAGAGGAGAGGTAGCACGGGAAGTTTGGATGAGTTTTTAAAAAGGAAGAGGAAGGGGCAGGAAGAGGTAGAAATGGAAAGGGGCGAGAGAGGGGTCTTGAAAAGGAGTAGGAAAGTAGGGCGATCGCGGGAGGAAGGAGGGGAACAAGAAATAGAGGGATGGGGCATGATAATGGAGGAAGAATTAAGAAAGGTGAGAGAAAGATTTGAGAAGGAGATGGAAAGGTTGAGGTTGGAAATGATGGAGGAACGAAGGGAATGGAGAGAGGAGAAGAGGAGAATGATGGAGAGGATAGAGAGGCTAGAAAAGAGGGAAAGTAATCGGGAAGGGGGAAGAGGAGATGAAAGTAAGGGGAGTGGTGGGGACGGGGGAAAGGAGGAGAAGGGCCGCAAAGAGCAGGAAGGAGAGGTAGCGATGAAGATAAATAGTATAGGGAGAAAGCTGGAGATGAAGGAAAGGGAGGAGAGGAGGAATAATATAGTGATACGAAATTTAGAGGGTGGGGAAGGGGAGCTGGGAGAGAAGGTGAGGGGGGTGATGAGGGATATTGGGGTGGAAGCGTCGATAGAATGGGTTAGGAAGGTAGGAAGAAAGGGGAGGGGGGGAGAGGGGATGGTGGTAGCGAGACTGGGGAGCAGGGAGCAGAAAAGGCAGGTAATGCAAAAAAGGAGAGGTCTTTGTGGGAGGGAGATAAGAATAGAAGATGATCTGACGTGGGAGGAGAGGAGGATGAAGTGGAGGATAGAAAGAATTGCGGATGAGGAAAGAAGGAGGGGAAGTAGGGTATGGATTGGATATGGGAAGATAAGGATAGACGGTAAGTGGTGGAGGTGGGACGAGGAGGAAGGGAGGCTAAAGGACTGGAAGGGGGTGACAAGGAAGGAACCGACGGGAAAGGGGGAAGGTATACGGTTGGGGGGAAGGGCGAGAGGATAGAAGAGGATGGGGTAAAGGAGAAAGGAAAAGAGGGGAAGAGGCAAAGGGTAGGGAAACGGGGGAAGGTTGTGGTGAGGGGAGTCGAGAAGGGAGAGGCGCGGGTAAGTAGGAAGGTAGGGGAACGGGAAGGAAGATGGAAAGCAGGATTCTGGAACGTGGCGGGGGTAAGAAACAAGGGGATCAAGTTCTGGGAGGAAATAAGGAAGTGGGAAGTGATAGTGTTGGTAGAAACGTGGGTGGACGAGAGGGGATGGGACAGGGTGAGAGGAAGGTTGCCGAAGGGTTATAGGTGGGAAAAACAGCTGGCGAAGAGAAAAAATAGAAAGGGGAGACCAATGGGAGGGATTATGATAGGGGTCAAAGAGGAGAGTGATGTGAAAGTGATGTCGGTGGCAGAGGAAAGGGAAGAAGGGGTGTTGGCAGTAGAGGTGAGGAGGGGCGAAGAGAAGTGGAGGATAGTGGGGGTATATGTGAAGGGAGATACAGAGAGAAAGTTGGAAGTCTTGAAGGAGTGGATGGAGGAGCAGAAGGAAGAACAATGGACGCTGATAGGGGGGGACTTTAATGCAAGGACAGGGGTACTAGGTGGAGGAAGGGGGGGAGGGGAGGAGGAGGAGGAGGGAGGAAGAAGGTCAAAAGATGGTAAGGTTAATGGGGAGGGGAGAAAGTTGGTGGAGGGAATTGAAAAAGTGGGATGGAGCATACTGAATGGGGATATAGAAGGGGATAGGGAAGGGGAGTTCACGTATACCGGTGGGAGAGGGCAGTCGGTGATAGATTACATAATAGGGGAAGCGAGGGTTAGGGAAAGGGTGGTAAGGATGGAGGTGGGGGAGAGCGTGGAATCCGACCATCACCCGCTGTTAGTGTCGCTGGATGGAAAGGGAAAGAGGACGGGAAAAGCAGAAGGGATAAGGGGGGGCGAGAAGATTGCGAAATGGTCGGAGAGAGGTGGGGAAAGGATTAGAGAAAGGATAGAGTGGGAATGTAGTGGGGATAGGGGAGTAGAGGAAGAACTGGGGAGGAAAGTTAGGCAGATAGGGACGGAGTTAAGGGAGGGGGCAAAGGAGAGTAAGGGAAAGGAAAGGAAAGGCTGGTGGGATGAGGAATGTGAAGAGAAGAGGAGGGAGGCAAGGAGAAGGTTGAGGAAGTGGAGAAAGGGAGGGGAGGGGGGGGAAGGTTACAGGGAAGCGAGAGCGGAGTACAAGCGGATATGCAGGGAAAAGAAGGAAAGGGAGAACGAAAGATGGGTGAGGGAGGCGCAAGAAGCGAGGACAGAAAAGGAGGTGTGGAAAATAGTAAACAGGGAAAGGAAAAGGGGAAAAGGGGTGAAGGAAGGAATAGAGCTGAAAGAATGGAAGGAGTATTTCATGAGGTTGCTAGGAGGGGTGGAGGGGAGAGTGTTAATAGGGAGCGGGGAAGGGAGGGAAGAGGATGAGGAGCCAGAGATAAGTAGGGAAGAAGTGACGAGGGCGATAGGTATATTGAAAGAGGGGAAGGCGGCGGGGGAGGATGGGGTGCCCAGCGAGGTATGGAAATATGGTGGGGGAAGGGTGGCAGAGTGGGTATGGGAGGTATGTGGTAGAGTGTGGAGAGGAGAGGGGTGGCCAGAGGGGTGGAAGGAAGGGGTGATAACGCCAATCGTGAAAAAGGGGGCGGGAGATAGGGTGGAAGAGTATAGAGGGGTTACGTTAATGCCGACGATTTACAAGGTATATGTTGGGGTGTTGACAGAAAGGTTAAGAGAGGAGGTAGAGAGGAAGGGGTTGGTACCACCGAGTCAAACGGGGTTCAGAAAGGGAATGGGAGTGATGGACAACATTTATGTGATAAACTATTTAGTGAATAGGCAGCTGGAAAGGAAGGGCGGGCGTGTAGTGGCTACATTTCTGGACCTAAAGGCTGCATTTGACTCGGTGGATAGGAAGGTGCTGTTTGAAGCGATGAGGGAAAGGGGGGTGAGGGAGGGACTAAGGAGGAGGGTAGAGGAGATTTACAGGGAGACGAGGAGTAAGGTGAGGGTGGGGGGGAGAGTAGGGGAGAGTTTTTGGACGGCGAGGGGGGTGAGGCAGGGATGTCCGTTGAGTCCGTGTCTCTTCAATCTGGTTATAGCGGATGTAGAGGAGAAGCTAAGGAAAGGGGGATGGGGGGGAATAAAGCTGGGGGAGGAGAAGGTGTTCTGTTTGGCGTATGCGGACGATATGGTGTTGTTGGCGGAAAGCGAGGAGGGGATGGTGCACATGCTAGGGAAGATGGAGGGTATCCTAGATAAGAAAAAGCTGGAGGTGAATGTGGAGAAGACGAAGGTGATGAGATTCAGAAAGGGGGGGGGGAGAATGGCGGAGGTGAAGTGGAGATGGAAGGGAAAGAGAATCGAGGAGGTGAGGGAATTCACATACTTAGGGTATAGAATGCAGAGGAATGGGAATCAGGAGGCGCATGTGAGGGAAAGAATCAGGAAGGCGGGGGCATTGGTTAGGCAGGTTTGGGGAATAGGGAAAAGAAGGTTTGCAGGGAATTGGGAGAGGAGAATATGGCTGTATGAGAGATTGGTAGGGACGGTGATGGAGTATGGAGCGGAGATATGGGGGTGGAGGGAGCGGAAGGAAGTGGAAGCGATGCAGGAGAGGTGGATAAGGTGGACACTGGGGGTAGACTGGTGTACTCCGGGTTATTTGATAAGGGAGGAGATAAATAAGGACAAATTTAGGATGGGGACTGGGAGAAGGGCGGTGAATTTTGAGAGGAAATTGGAGGAGGGAAGGGGTGGGGTACTGGCGAGAAAATGCTGGGAGGAAATGAAGAGGAGGATAGCGGAGGGAAAGGGGTTATCGGGATGGGAGGAGGAGAGAAGGGAATTCTGGGAAGAGAGGGGCAGGGATATAAAGGAAATGGAGGAAAGGAGAAGGGAGGGGCAGGGAGTGTATGACGGATGGGAACAAAGGGACAGGGAGTTGCAGAGGGAGGAAAGAGAGGAAAGGATTAGAGGGGGGAGGTATAATAGGTGGTATAAGGAGGTGAGAGGAGAAGAGGTGCCTGGGTATCTGAGGAAGGGATGGGGGGAGAGTAGGTGGAGGAGGGTGGTGAGATTTAGGATGAATAATGAGATGAGAGGGGCAAGGTACTGGGAGGCGGAGGAGAAGAGGAGGTGTAGGATGTGCGGGGAGGGTGAGGAAACGTGGGAGCATGTGTTGGGAGAATGTAGGATAAATGAGGATGGGGAAAGCTGGTGGGGGAAAATGAGGGAGGTGTTGGAGCAAGGAGGGGAAGGTGAGTGGTGGATGAGGGAGCTGGAAAAGAAGAGAGGGGAGGAAAGGACGAGGGAGAACGGGGGAAGGGAAGAATGGGAGTGTGAATCGGAGAGGAGGTGAATGTATGCATGTGTGTGGAACCGGAAGCCCATGGTCAGGGAACTAGAGCTCTCTCTCTCTCTAGGATAGTAAATTTAGTTTAGCGATAAAATTATTAGTTGTTAAATTAGGCTAAGTTGTTATTGACTAATAGATTATATTAAGTTGACTAGTAAGTAAGATAGTGTTAAGTTAGTCATAAGGTAGATTTAGATAGATGTAAGTGGATGCGAATATGGTCATGGTTGTGGAGGCAAGGGGGGGTGAGGAGGAGATTGTAAAAGGATTGTAAGAGGTTTGGGTACGCTCCTCGGAAAAGCGCCTTCAAACCCCAAGGGGAAGAATAAAATATCTATCTATCTTAACAATATGTTATATGTAATTAAATTATAAATTAATTAAATGATACGATTATAGTTAATATAACGAGTTATATTGCATTGCATTTTTCTGTTTCTTATTTCCATATAAATACATTACAAATAATGTTAATACAATTTATTATATTATATCATTCTTCCTGTGAAAAATTATTAAATAATGTCCATTGTTTATTTTTAATATAATAATAATAATAATAATAATAATAATAATAATAATAATAAAATAAAAATAATAATATTAATAATAATAATAATAATAATAATAATAATAATAATAATAATAATAATAATAATAATAATAATAATAATAATAATAATAATGTAAATTTCGATATAACGTATAACGTCGCTTTAATATTTGATTACGTTCGAAACGATTGGTTCTTAAACGTTAATGCGCTGACCTTGATGGTCAACGTTTGTTGTAAAATCAATATATCGAGGAAAAAAATAAAAAGAAAGAGAGAGAGAGTGGGGTGGGAGGGAGAGGGAGGAAGGGGGGAGAGACAGTAGTAAATCTATTATTAGAACAAGTAACTACGAAGGAAAATGTCGATTGACGTTGATATCGGTAATCAGTGCAAATAAAGTCGAAACGCGTTCGCAATAATGAGATAAAAATTTGCTCGCGATGGATTCACAATTCAAATTGAGGATTCGACGAGCGAAACGCGACAAAGAGAGAAAGAGAGAGAGAGAGAGAGAGAGAGAGAGAGAGAGAGAGAGAGAGAGAGAGAGAGAGAGAGAGAGAGAAGGAGATAGAAAAAAGAAGAAAAAGAGAAAGGAATTCGCATTACTGAGTACGCAGGAGTCATCGTCTTCCATTGGACGATCTAACGATCCTTACGTGGAAGGAATAATTGAAAAATTCTTAAAGCATTCTTCCGTCTGTTCGCGAAATAGACAAATCCGATCGAAATTCCTACAGGAAGCATGAATCATAATTTCACTATGTTAAAGTACTGTTTTAATTTTTGTTAGGTTTTATTTTCACAAGAGAATTTTTTTTTTTTTTTTTTTTTTTTTTTAGTACACAATAAATTTAAATCAAGTCAAGTTTTTATTTTACTCTGTAGGTCTAAATTGATTAAAATTATTTTCTATCTCTGTATGAACGCATTTCTTTATTGAAATTCATAGTAAATCGTATCGAATGTAAGTCCGGTTTTCTTTCTTTCTTATTTACCATTTTTTTTTTCTTTATAAAACCGGTAAAATTTTAATTTCATAATGATTTCATAATGATCAAGTCATTAAAATTGTTTTTTTTTTTTTTTTTTTTTAATACCGTAAAAATACCTCTTTATTGCACCCAAGCGTCTTATCGAACAAATATTCTGTTTTTCCTGTTTCCTTTCATTTTTCTTTTTATTTTGTTTCATTTAAAATACTTCTATAAAATGAACTTGACAATACGAACTTTTTCTCGGAAGTTTTAAAATGATTCTAATTTCTCTCTGTAACTCTCTGTAAATCTCTGCGAAGATTTTATAATGATTCCAAAAGTGCGTTTCTATATTAAAATATAATTAATTCGTATGAAATGCTTATGTATATTCCTCTACCCTTTTTTTTAATTTATTTATTTAAAAAGTTTGTTTTTACTTTGCTACAAAATCGAAGAACTCGAAGAAGTAATCTATCTGTAAAGGTTTTAACGTTCGTTTAAATCGATTCTTTTTTATTTCATTATAAAACACTGTGTCTCTGTTCAAACAGATAGAAATAAATAAATTCACCCAGCAATGTACTCCGAACGTATTCATTTGAAAATTTCATTGAAGATGATAATAATAATTGAAAAAAAAAAAAAAAAGAAAAATGGATGTCAAACGATGTGGATATTTTTCATAAACAAATCAAAGTCAAAAGAAATTTACTATAAAAATATAATTTTTTATATCAAAATTAAAGAAAAATTTTTTTAAAAATAAATAAATAAATAAATAAATAAAAAGATAAATACAAATAAGAATAAACAAAAAAATTAAAAAAAAAATAAAGCCTCAATCACAAGTAGAAATTAGTTTTACGAATCATTATAATGACGAATGAAGAAAGTTTGATCTTTCATGGAGAAAGAGGAAAGAAAGAAGAAAAGAGAAAAAAAGACAAAAGGAAAGGAGTAGAAAAAAAGGAAAAAAATCGAAATTTTTTCTAAACGACTTATTTTAACGATTTATTTTAACAAGCACAACGAAAAGGGGATCATTTTTATATACATAGGTATGCGTTACGAAATAGAGAAGTAGTCATTGAAGATTTATTAAGCGCACGACGATCATTTATTTTCACGTTCCGTTTACGTTAATCCTGTAGTTCGGACGTTGGATAAGCGTGAATCGAGGTAGATTTTAAGTTAGAGCAGGTGCACCTTATAATATAAGCCTCGTATAACGTATAGACGCACACATATGCGCATACGCAGCGCGCGCGCACACACACACACACACACACACACACACAGACACACATCATACACACACACACAACACACAGTTCGCGTATAAACGTATACGCATATGAACATAAATACACAATCGTTTCTTTAATACTACTCTTCCGGGTGAAGGTTTAAATCCCGAAGGAAATTAAAATCGTGCCAGCGACAAATTACAATCTCACTGCTCCAACTTTTCTACTTCATTCTCTCGCTCTCTCTCTCTCTCTCTCTCTCTCTCTCTCTCTCTCTCTCTCTCTCTCTCTCTCTGTATTTTTTTCCTTTTCTTCTTTTTCTTTTTTCTCTCTTTCCATTTTTTAAATAACCCATGCAAACATGCAACTACCACAATTATATCGTTAACGCGATAAAATTACTCGCGTTCTATTTTCAATAATAATAACTCGACTGGTTCCGGCGAATTAATTGGAACAGAAAATGTTTCAACATTTTCTTAGATTGATATTTAAAGACGTTAGAATTTTCTTTTTTTTTTTTTCATTTTTCTTCCTTTTGTTTTTTTTTTTTGTTGAACTTTATCAATCAGCTGATAAAATTAATATAATATTTATGCTGTTTAAACAATTCGTAATATACATATATAATTTATTTTACTATTTAGAATTTTATATCTATAATATAATTTTATTATATAAATATAAGATTAAACTTACAATAGATACTTTGTAACAAACTAAAACAAAACAAAAAGAAAAGAAAATTATACTCAGGATTGATAAAGAATCATTATAAAAATTCAACCAAAAATCAACAAAAAATAAATATATATATATTAATATCAATTATATTAATATATATACATATACTTAAAAAATATTGATATTATTGCATAATATACAATATATTAATTAACGATTATTATTTAACTTTTTTTATTTAAAAATATTTGATATTTAATATAATAATAATTAACAAAATAATGATAGGAACGATCAAAGAAAATGGCAAGTTAGCCTAACCAAGAAGAGGACATACGAGTTAGTCTTTCCTTTGTGAATACGCGATTAGGTGTAGTCCGTGGTCACCCAATGGTAGGAACCTGTTTGACACCCTGCAGACGCATCCAACAAAGATTTTTTTTTATTCAGGTATAGCAAACTATAGATAGAATTCCCGGAAGGCTATGAAACAGGAGAAAAAAGAGAGAGATAGATTGAGAGAGAGAGAGAGAGAGAGAGAGAGAGAAGTCGATGAATCTTACAAGACCTCTCTCTCTCTCTCTCTCTCTCTCTCTCTCTCTCTCTCTCTCAATCTATCTACCTCCCTTTCTATCTTTATCTTCATCCTTTTTTAATTCGTCGTTTTTAGATTTTAGCGGTGAAGTAGCGTCTTGCAAAATACCCTAAGAAAAATTAGGTTAATGCAAACGACACTCGGAGACTCAACAAAGCGTGTTGCGTAATAAGAAGAGCGTTAGACAAGCTCGAGATTAACTAACGACATTCATTATCTACTAACTTCGCGTCTTTCTAATCTTTACGAACGAAAGGAACCTTTCAATTTTCTCCTCTTTCTACTATCATTGAAATTATTTCACTGCGGGCAAGAGATAAAATCGAAAAAGCGTCGTATATAATAAAATTGTTATAGCGGTAAAATTTATATCCTATATTTTAATTTTTATCTATTTGTACGTTTTTTCTTTCTTTCTCTTTTTTTTTCTTTTCGATTTATTTCGTCACATATTTCGTCACATATTCCGTCACATATTTTAATCGTAAATTCTTATTTTATTAGAATTTAATTTCCACGATGAATTTTATTATTGAATTTATTTATTGTGATTTATTTATTATGGTGAGTTTATTCTTGTCGTTATTTATTACTGCGAATTTGTTTTTTCTCCCTTTTTTTTTGAATGTATATTTATTACGGTACATTTATTCTTGGAAATTTATTTATTACGGTGAATTTTTGTTCTTTCTTTTTTCTTTTTTTAGCTTGTTTATATTTAAAACTTTTATTTCTTTTTTTTTTGAATTATGATCTAATCGATATAAAACGAATTCGTTTTTGAATTTGTTCATTATTATGTATTTTCAAGCGGAAAAATCATTAATGATATATTATATAAAATTAATAAACAAATAAGGAAAATAAATCAAACCAAAAAGTTAATAATAATAATAAATAAATATTCAACGATTTATAACATAAATCCTTGAAATTCTTTTCAATCTACGTGAATATGATTTTTCTAACATTACCATTTCTTTTTTTCTTCTTTATTTATTTTTTTTTCTTTTCACATAAAATTCATCGTTGTTAGAAACAAATCGATCATCAACGGTATATTGATTTTTCTATTATAATTCTGCATTACTCTTCTTGGATAGAACAAATAAATGTACAGATGCGCTGCCTACATTTTTTATACATTATTATGAATGAAACAATTTTTTCTAATCCTACGCAATTGACTAAACACACAATCATCCATATGACGATCAATTTATTCGTCTTTGCATACGAAAACATAGTCAGATGTATATAAATGTATATATATATATATATATATATATATATATATATATATATATATATATATATATATGTATTTTATAAATAATCATGACTCAGAACCGGATACTGAATTTCTACAGAAACATTGAGGTCGACCTTGTTCCTTTCGATCCAAACAATTTATGGGTAAGTCATCGATAATTCGTACAAAATTAGAATCTGTGAGACGAAAAAAAAGAGAGAGATAGAGAGAGAGAGAGAGAGAGAGAGAGAGAGAGAGAGAGAGAGAGAGAGAGAGAGAGAGAGAAATATAGATCTCATAATTCCAGACATTTTTTTAAAAGAACTTCGAAAAGTTATCATTATATCTGATTTATTTAAGTGATAGTAAACGAACAAAATTATTATCGATCGTTCATTATTGTAATTATGTTAATCAAATTGGAATACTGAATCATCGTCATGTTTAATTATTTATTAGTTTAAATCAATAAGATGATTAATTTTAGTTACGAATATACCTTTGGAAATAATGGTAATAATAATGTCAATGTTTATTAATTAATGAGTATTATTATTAATTTATTTTTATTTTTATTTATTTTTTTATTTTTTTATTTATTTCGTTTTGCATTCTTTCACACGTGTCATTAATCTTCATATATATATATATATATTTATATATATATATATATATATATATATATATGTATGTGTATGTGTAATATAAACAGCGTACGTTAATATCTATTTGAAAATTAATAAATAAATAATTATATGAGTAATAATTCGACAAGCGAACGTTCGATGAGTTCAACGCGAGATGTTTAATATGAAATTTAATAATATGAGATTTTCTCTCTCTCTCTCTCTCTCTCTCTCTCTCTCTCTCTCTCTCTCTCTCTCTCCCTCCCTCTCTCTCTCTCTATCTATCTATCTATCTATCTATATATCTATCTATCTATATATCTATCTATCTATCTATGTATGTATCTATCTATCTATCTATCTATCTATCTATCTATCTATCTATCTATCTATCTATCTATCTTTCTTATCTATCTATCTATCTATTTATCTATCTATCTATCTATCCGTCTATCTGTTTCATCGTCAGCTTTATCTTAGCGAATAAGAGATAATAAACGTTCCTTGCATTATTTCAATCTTATTTAAAAGATGATGTCAAACAATCGATTTATGATTCGAGAAATTTTTTATTGTCATCGACAAGTAGTATATACAGAGTAAAAGACGTAATCAAAGTTACCAATTTCGATTGCATTATTTAAATAAAAATTACGTTAATCGATTAAGCTACTTAAACTGTATCAACACATTTAAAAATATTTTCAAATTTATAAATAGAAATGAGCACATTTTTTTATAATCGATTCTAATCTACGTCTATAATAGATCTTCCAAAATAATTTATATTCGAATAATTAACTTTAACGACGTTATATGGATATAAAACATGCCGTAGAAAAAAAGTCGAAAGATGTCACTAAAAATCAGCACGTTTCTTTTATAATTAATTATAATCCACGTATTTAGATCTTCATAAATGATTTACATCCGTGTAATTAACACTGACGACGTTGTATCAATATAAAATATGCCGTAGAAAAGAAGAATCAGAAATTCGTAATTTTTTCTTTTTTTTTATAATTATTTACAATATAGATAGACATATAGATCTTTAAGAATGATTTAAATTAGAATAAAATAATTTTAATGACGTTATGTCGATATGAAGTTTATTATAAATAAAACAAATTGAATGTAGGCACATTTCTTTTTCTTTTTTTTTTATAATTAATTATAAAATAAAGGTATCTAAATCTTCGAAAATGATTTACACTTTTTTCTTTTCTTTTTTTTTTGTAACTTTAATTAACTTTAACGACGTTAGGTTGAAATAATATTTAAGATTAATTTAGTTTCACGGAATTTCGTTTATCGGCAAAGGATGGTTCTCGTAAAAACGATCAAGATTTTGCTTCAAAGGAGAAACGACGGACGATAGATAGATAGTCGCTCGTAAATCCGAAAATATATTTCCGCGGAGCGAAATGGAAAGGCTCAAAAAAGGATTGGGAGCGTTAGTACGAACGATCATCGGCCGTCGTTCGTCGCCAATTCAGTTTATTTTTCTACGTTACGCTACGTATCCGTTCGATTTCTCCTTCTATCTTCTTCTTCTTCAACTTTTTTTTTGTATTTTCTTTTTCTTTTTTCGTTTCTCTTTTGTTTCTCTCATTCCTTTACTTTATTTCATTCTTTTGTATCTTTTCTACGAATCCCGTACTGTAGAAGTCGAATCAACGATAAAAACCATGTTACCGATGACACGACGAATCCGTAAATCGATCATTCTACGATTTCATGTCAATCATGTTCTTCATATAAATAAAC